>JANAVB010032420.1:7917024-8062024 GCA_029216955.1 Iris pallida | reverse complement strand
ATGCAAGTCTTTTTGACTTGGGCCCATTTATACTTGAGAATAAGTTGGCCCAAGTGTAACACTAACCCTAGGAGACCTAGTCCTGGCCGCCCAACAGCAGTACCCCCTCCCCCTTGCATTCATTTGTGAAGTTTTGAGCCTCCACAAGGAAACCCTAATAGATCCCCTTCTCCAAAACTCCTTTTTCCTTCATCCAGAGTCCATTTCTTCCCAAACAAACTCTGTTGCACTCATTGAGAAGAGGAGGATCGCTGGAGCATTTCTAGCGAGGAGGCGGATGCTTTTGCTTGAGGGAAATCGGCCGACACGACAACCGAGGAATCCCGTTCATTGAGTTTTTGACACTCAATAAGTAAACCCTAATCTACCATAGTAAATCTGGAATTTCTTTCATTTTTACATCCATATAGGTTCCCTAGACTTGCCCACGAAATTTGGTCGAATTTCGACTTCGTGTGATGGCGGTATCGGATACGTGTCGGTCCTTTACGGCACGTGTTCGATGAAATGCCGCTTAGGATAGAAAGTTGCTGTTTTTCGATTCTGTCTTCATGGATGTTTAGATAATATTATTTTGATAAACTTTTGTAAGATGAATTTGGTTTTGACAACGTATCAGCGGCGTTTCGGGCAACGGACGCCCGTGCACGAGGCTGTGCGTGCCCTGCTGTCCGTGCGTTGTTTCTCAATGCACAGGCCGTATTTTTGCGTGAAATTTCTTGAGCACGTGGGGGCAACCTCTGCTCCCATGTCATAAAATTTCACGACTTTTCGTTGAGCGAGTGCGGAGAAATCGCGCGTGCACCGCTCAGCTACTGTGCATTCAGCCTGTTATTTTTGTCGCTGAAACGGACTTCGTGCGCGCACACGACGCAGCGAAGACCTGTTCCAGGACCTGGGACATGTCTATCTATACCTAGACTACCCGAGGAACGAACCCCGAGTCGTGGCGTGGCCCGACGAGCGAGCCACGAGGACGGAAACGCGTGCACGAGGCCGCGCGGGCGCGCACGCGTGCAGCAGGCCGCACGGGTGCGGGGCTGTGTGCGTCGCTTTGGTGCGGCGTGTTGCTGCGTGGCCGTGTCCTAGACCTACCCCAGGACCCTCCCAGCTACGTGCACAAGCACGGGACTTTTCGTTGTGTGTGCGGCGCTCAATCGAGCGAGAACGCACGCGTTGTCACGCGGTATCAGGAAATTCTGATACGCATTCTGTGGACACAACACGGACACGATTTCGAACCCGAGAGTATATGAGCACATCACGTGGGTCGAGACCAACGTGTATGCCAAGTTTCGCAGGTTCGTTTGGTGTATATTGTATTTTGGGTCGTTGTGTGAAATGGATGAGTTTTTTTTAATTTTGATTTTTGAGTTAAATGCGATATTTTGATTTCCAGCTATTTAGCTTATAAATTCTGGGTTTTCAGTACATATATGAGGTTTTGGATTTGTGGGAACCAACTTTTGGTTTTGTTTCATAATTTTCCCTCATTTATGAGTATATATGCTTTCTATATAGCTATGTATACATATATTTAATTTTATATATATAAAACCTCGTTGAAACCCATTGCTAATGCGTACATGTTGAGAATGGGTCGAGGGGGATTTAGTTCCAGAATTTTTACTCTTTAGTTATCTCAAACCATTGCCAATCTTTCTATTTGAGTATATATATATATATATATATATATATATATATATATATATATATATATATATATATATATATATATATATATATAGTTTCTTATTTGTATATATGTATATAATAGTGTATTAATTTGGGTAATACCATGGTTATGTTTGTATGTTTTTAATCTCAGATTTGACCCTTATTTCAGTAAGCTCCAGGACACACACACACACACACCATCAATTGTTAGATTTAAGATTTTGTTTGTATTGTAAATACACATGTGTGTATATATCTATATGTATATAGATATTTATGCTTGATAACTCTCTTAGAATAGATTGTAGTTGTGTATATGACTATAGGAGTTCTAGGACAGATTTAGTTTATCATTTTGAGCCTAGTTTAGTCGAATTGGCCGACAAGTTGACCAAATTGACAAAAGTCAACTTTGGGTCAAACTTGATCCAATTCAACTCAAACGAATTCCAAATGATCTAGAATTTTGTGTATGACCTAGAAATTAGTAGACGGACTAGTTGACCCAGGTTTGACCAGGTTTGACCAGAGTTGACCGAGGGTTGACTTTGACCAAGATGGACCTAGAAGCCTGTAGTCTTGCATTGTAGCTATTTCTTTTGATATTTTAGACTTGGTTGTGACATGTGTATACTTTAAATAGGTTTATATTGCCCCAGTTTAGCTACACTTCATCATCAGCAGTTCAGTTTGCCAGGCAAGTACATTCTCTGATCTTTTCATACTTCTTTGGATATGTTCTCTTGTTATAGACTAGTATACTTGATGCTGACACGATGTTCACACGGATTAGTACCCTATGGATCTTTTCAGGCGATGTTATCCCCTCGAATACATCGAGTATATCATATTTATGTACTTTATCATGGCCATCATGTACTCCATGTATTCATATTTATCCATGTGCACTCATGTGTTATTCATGTACACTCACGACCATATGACCCCATGTATAAAGTAGTTGTTATCCATGTGCAATAACATAACATGTATTGATCCTTGTGTATTGATTGGGGGCAGGGAGAGTGTAGTTGGTTATGTGATCATTATCCCCAGTAAGTATCCATGTGCACTCCATAGCTGTATCCATGTGCAACCCATACCGTTTACAAAACCAATTCATGCTCTAAATCACGTAGATGGTTACATTTCTCTATTTATCATATTATATCTCATTTTATAGTCTCTTTTTTTGACTTTCTTTACAGCGATTCATGTATAGTTTTCTATAGTTTGCTTTATTTGTCCAATCCTGATATGAACTGTTGTGAGAGATATGTACTCGTTCCGTCCTGACTGGGCATGTTGAAAATTTTACAGGTGATGATGAGGAGTTCTGCCCTACTTATTATGGCATTGGCTTAGATAACACTGGTGACGTGGACCCTCAGGAGGATCCAGTAGTCGCTGAGGATTTGCCCATAGTCTAGCTGAGACTTAGTATTTATTGTCTTTCTATTTGAGACTCTATGAGTTATACTTGAGATATATTCTGGTGGTTTACACCTAGACTTCTATTTATGTTGTGACTCTCTTGTGATTTTCTATTCTATTCCATCTTAGTGTCGTGATTGAGTACTCATTATTTACTCTCCATTCGGAGTTTATTCTAGACTGTGTTAGATACGGTGACTCAAAATAGCGTTCTACCGTCGACAATGCGGTGTAGCCTGGGCATATTCACTTCTCGTGCCGAACGACCCTTGAGAATCTCATTCTGAGCTTCGATTTAAATTTCCTTTCCCTTATTTTAATCCACCTTCCTCTCTTGATTCTTGCATCTTGTTTGAACTCTTTTCACCAATACCCTTACTTTCTTGTGCTTAATAATGTTTAGGAAGATGGCTACACTGCTATATACTCATTGGTCAAACACATGGCTAGAAGGATTACATTAAGGAATTGGAATACACGGAGACTTTGACTAAGTTATAAGGGCATTTTTCTAAATGGATGATTTAATGATTAGTAGTTTGTAAGTTGGGATATTACCAAGGAAATTTATCTTTAGATTCTAAGTAGTAATCACCAAAGGATTATAAAATTATATTTTGATACTGGAGAAAAATAGTTAGAATCTATATAAATCGATTTCAGAAATTGATGTGATTCATGAATTATTGGATTATGATTATACATCTTTGAACGTATATAGATTGGTTTGATAATGATCAAAAAAAAGGGATGGCAGTACGAACTATTAAATTGAGTCGTACAAGTTACGATATATATGTTTATTGAATTTCAAATTTAAGTGGAAACAATAATATTAAAAGTTTGGTTTAAATGATTGGGAAGATATAAAAATGATTTTTTTGGAAAGAAAAAAATTCAAATTTGAAATCGTGTCAATTGATTGAAGGTTTAAAAATCTATTTAGATTTTGGTTTAAGAAGTAGTGATTATGTTTCAATGACTTAGAAAGAAAAATTATGGTTGATAAGCGCGTTAAAATACTGAGCTGTAAATGCTAGATTGTCGTGATAAGCTAAGTGTCTATCTTGAGGATTATTTGAGACAAGTTGAGAGTTTTTAAAGTTATGAAGTGATATAGAATTTTATGGATTCATGATTCATTAACTCTGGAGTTTAAAGTTGGATTGAAATGTTAAATTTTGGAAATGTTAGTAGTAATGTGATAAAAGTTACTATGAGATTTATGAAAATGATTTAAATGTTAGTCGTGATTAGATTGGATGGCTTAGAGTGAATACAATATGAGGTAGTTATTTTAAAATTTCTTTTTTAAAAGAATGTAATGGTAGGCCACCAAAGTAACCTTAATGAGATAGAAGTATTCCACACTAATTGCCATATCACTCATGACTATGACAGCATTATATACTCAAGTATTGTTAGTCGTCTGCCAAACTATGTGACTGTATCTCAATCTTGACTTACTCAACCTTTCCTCAAATCTAGATCTTTCATTGTGACTTTCTAACCGTTTGTATTTGATCGTTCCTTAACAGTATTCTCCTTTTAGAACTGCGTCTCTAAATTATTTCACTGGATTCTTAATTAAATTTATTTCATGCTTCAACTTGATTTCCTTTATTCTTGTATTAATTGTCACCTCTTGAACCCTTACCTCCTATTTTGGATTCTTTGACGTCCCTTACCGTGACTTTGATATTCGGAGTGTAATACTAGTTTTTATCCTCCAACAAACTTCACATGTAAGACCCAGACGAGTCCACCTTCATGTAGATATATCATGTCCCACTAAACACGTCTCTTGCACACTATTTTCTTGATGAGACTTTCTGGTCAATAAGACTAAACTATAGCCCTTACCATGATACTAAAATACTTTCTGACTTAAATTCGAGATCCAACCATGACTCAATTCTTTTGACCCGGCATATGATGGTGTTCTTCTTGTTTCCGTAATTGCTTAACCTTGTACCTTATCTTGATTGCTTGACCAGCTTAGTTAAGGATCTTGGACTACTTTTTTCTTCTTCATCATTACCTCCCTTACTTATATTTGATTACCTTACGCTGCTAAGTTAGCCTTAGTTTTGCAAGCTTATCTCTTTTTCGAGCTTGATCATGACATATTTTATTGGGTCGACCCACTAACATATTGTCTAATCAGAACCGGTGTATGACGGTCTGATCAACCTATTGCACTTTGGTTCGCTTTCATATATTACTCTACATGGATAGAGGCATAGTTAAACTTGCCCTAGAGTCTCATCATTGACAGCTTTGGCAATTTTTCTTGAATTATTTTCTTCGTCTATGAACCACGTATTATACTCAATAGCATCGTCTTTGAACTCTTTTGCTTTTGTCTTTCACGTATTTCAGAAAGACAAGGCACTGTACTTAATAAGTCAACCCAAGGTATCACGTTTAGCTTCCTTATCAAAAGGAGGAAATTGACTTATTTCTATATCCTCACAGTATCCTTTAGGATTTTAATAGTGTTGAATTCTAAACCCTTGATCGCGACCAGTCGACTTGGTCATTCTCCTTATCATCCAATGTTTGGAACCTTATTCAATTGAATTAATTCAAATGTGACATGGATTTCCAAATCTTGGATACTCGTGCCCAGACTTCAATGACCTCGTTCTCCATCTTGCCCAAACCTCGATTCATCATGGATTTGATCAACTTAGATCATATCGAGACTAAAATTTCTTATATATATATATATATATATATATATATATATATATATATATATATATATATATATATATATATATATATATATATATATATATGTAGTGTGCTTGGATTTCAGTGTTATTGACAGTCGTGCTTTAAACTTCAATTTTGATCATCTTTAGAATATTAACGCTTTATAGTTAATTTCAGCTATTTTTTTATCACCAGTAATTGTATAGGATGATGGATTGCCTTACAACCTGATAATTTATTATTTTTCCTTATCTTTTCCAAAATGGCACCCATGACCAGAGTTTGTTCCCAGTACACAGCTGCAGATCCGGTTGAGACCGAGATTGTACATCCTCCTTCCATTGCTCAGGAAGTGTTAGTAGCCTCACCGGAGAATTTTTCTCCATCTTCTATCCTTCAGGAGAGGGCTGCAGTTCAGCCGGAGACTGAGGGTGTAAGCCCCTGTTTTTCAAATTTTAGTTAATTAGTGTTAATTAGCTTTTTATTTCATTTTTAGCCTTAAAATATTTACTATGATTTTTAGGAATTTTTATAGAATTTCTAAATAAATTTTAAATAGTTTTTAAGTCAAAATATATCATTTTGTAAATTACTGAATTGTTTTAATATCGATTTGTAATATTTAATTTTATTTTAATCTCGTTTTGCAAATAAATCAATTATTTTAATTAGAGTTTGCAAATTATATTTGCAAACTGTTTGGGCGGTGGGCTTTTATGTAATTACCCGATTGTCTTGGGGGCTTCCTGCAAGACCTAACCCTAACTGCCCCCGACGACCAGCCAGCTGCCGACGATCGACCCTGATCTTTTCCGCCATTTTCGGCCAGCCACGGTGACAACCGACTTCGAAATCCTATAAATAGGACCCCCCCATCCTAAACCCTAACCCTAGCTCACCACCGACCCCCCACAGACCCTCTTTCTTCCCCGACAAGCTTAAGACCTAACCCTAACTCCGGCGAGCCCCAACGCCACCTCCCTAGCTACCCTCACAGCCCCAACCACCGCCGACGAGCTCGCCACGCCGAGCTGGACCCAGCGCCACCCAAGCGCCGCCTCGCCGACGCTTCCTCCGCCGTCTACGACCCTCGAAATCCCTTCTCGACGACCGGACACGTGAGTAACAGAGCTCTTCTCGTGTCATCCGTGTCCCGAAGCCACGTGCGTGGTTCGCCAGGACACGGGGACACTAGTCCAGTGTTTGGACACGTGTTTTAGCACTTGTACGTGTCGTGCATGGCACGGACACGTAGAAATCCTGTGTCCCTAACTGTCCGGACACATGATCGAATTTATTATTTATTTTGTGTGTTAATTAATCCTAACCTAATTAAAACTAACCTAAGTCTAATCCTAACACTTAGGCCAAGTTGGCCCACTGGCCAGCGGCTGCAGTGTTAGCGCGCCCCTTTGGCTGCCCGGGTTCGAGCCCCCCTTACTGCTGTTTCTTTTTCTTTTTTTTTTCTTTTCTTTTCTGTTATATATATATATTTATATATATATATATATATATATGTATATACATATATTTGTATATATATATATATATTTTTTTTATATATTTGTATATATATATATATATATATATATATATATATATATATATATATATATATATATAAATATAAATATATATATATATATATATATATATATATTATATATATATATATATATATGTATTATTATACTATATTATATATATATATATGTACTGTAATTTATATATATATATATATATATATATATATATATATATATATATATATATATATATATATATATATAAATAATGCATAGTGAATATATACATACTATGTAAAAAGTACGTATATATGTATTAAAAAAATACTTAATTTATAAAGTATATATATATATATATATATATATATATATATATATATATATATATATATATATATATATATATATATATATATATACAATATATATATATATATATATATATATATATATATATATCTATATCTATATATCTATATATATATATATATATATAAGGAAAAAAAAATATATATATATATATATAAGGAAACACTTAATTATAAAGTATATATATATATAATATATATACACATGAAAATATATACATATATACATATTACATTATATAAATACAAATATGTATATATATAAAAATTACTAACTATAAAAATATATACACAAGAACATATGTACATACTATACATATATGTACATAAACACATATATATACATATACATACATATAATATATAAATATATCTATATAATATATATATATATATATATATATATATATATATATATATATATATATATATATATATATATATATATATTTTATATATATATATATATATATATATATATATATATATATATATATATATATATATATATGTTATATATAGTACTTTACTATATAATGTATATGTATGTATATGTATGTATATGTATATATATGTGTTTATGTACATATATGTATATATACATATAAAAAAAATGTATATATACATATGTTCTTGTGTATATATTTTTATAGTTAGTAATTTTTATATATATACATATTTGTATTTATATAATGTATATGTATATATGTATATATTTTCATGTGTATATATATTATTATATATATATACTTTATAATTAAGTGTTTCCTTATATATATATATATATATATATATATATATATATATATATATATATATATATATATATATATATATATATATATATACTTTATAAATTATGTATTTTTTTATACATATATATACGTACTTTTTACATATGTATGTATATATTCACTATGCATAATTTTACCTTATTAAAATAATAATATTATTTTGCACTTTTACCAATTTGTATTTTAGTGTATTTAAATTACTGCAACCATTTGGTGTCCAAGCCTAGCATGAGTTTTTGGGCCCAAATGTGTTTTCACACATTCAAGACCTGTACAAGTCATATTGGACTTGATTCATGGCCTTGGATCCTGTATTTGAACTTTGGTTCAAATTATATACATGGACAAAATACGCAGATAATTAATTATTTTAATTTCAATTGTGTGTAATGTTGTTTTTGGATTTCTAAAAATACTTAGAGTATTGCTAAAATTCTGGAAAAATAGTATTTAGATACTATGTCAATTTAGCTAATTTAGTATAATTTTTATAGTATTTAATTTACTGTTTTGCCACTAACTTGGCATATGGAACCAAAACTCACTTTCTGTTTACTTAGGAAAACTGATTTTTATAAAATACTTGTACTGGTTAATAAATTCTAGAAAATTATAATAAATTTCTATAATTAACAAGGATCATTTTGGTACTTTATTTTATGTAAAATTAAGCTTTCTGTCTATCTCAAAAATTGTTAGAACACAATGGTCATTTGATTTATTTATTGATTAATTACGACTTGTAGCTTTTTGTGTTATTTTGAGTTTTAGCCGTGTTGAACCTCACCCCTCACTAGTGTAAAGACCCTAGAAAGATAGTTAAAGTAGTGTGTCACCCCACATTGGTCTCCTATGCTAAAATTATCTTTTTGGCTAGGTGTCCAGTCATGTTTCACCAATTAGTGTCTTAGCATTTTAGCTTAGTATAAAAACTAAGTTATTGCATTTATCTCTACAGTGACGAGTTACCGGACATCCATAGCACTTTTATCGCAGCTTATTTTGCTTTGCTTTGCTTTGCTAGAGACAAGTACTTTCTACAAACTTTACATACTGTCACATAAATGAACTGCTAATCCAACCATGTTAAATGCTGATCCTTGGGGTAGCAAGTTAAAATATCACATGTTGTACTTTCAGTTACTATCATGCTTAGAACAGTCTTTATGTATCTCTCACATGATTAGAATATGGGTTATGGGGAAACTGATAGTTGAGTACGTGATCATACCCCCTTCTCCGTACGTATGTACCGAGCAAGGTTGACATTTTATATGTATACCTTGTCGTAGGCTTTATCTCAAAGCGGATTTGTACGTATGTACATCTATCGCCTTATCACTTGTATGGAAGTACATTTCATTATGTGCCCCTGCACATTGTACACCTATTGACGATCACGTACCTGCTACAGTTTTAAACATTACATATGCATCTGTCTCTATGACATATGTGTCCTTACCATGATAGATTGTGTGATGCCATGTTTCCAGTTATTTCCTCTTATGTTCATTTCCATGTTTCATATGCTAGTTTGCTAGATTCAGTACTTGCTCCCATCCTGACAGGATAACGTTGTAGGTGTCCTTACTGAGGAGGAGTTACTCTGCGACACATATTATGGAGTTACTGCCGAGGACCCGGCTCTGCTTTACGAGGATGTTCCTGCAGGGAACCTCGCCTAGTTGTCTTTTGTTTTAGACTTTTGAGAGTAGACATGTATTAGACTATATATTTTTTTGTAACTGGACATATATCTAGTTTTACATTTCAGATCACTTGTACTTTGGACGTTTTACTATATATGACGACTTTTGTGTTTGGAGCATTTATGACTTATATTCACTTATAGAACTGTTAGCACATTTTAGTCTTATCCTGTTGTCTTTAGAACATCTTACTACGTTTTATATCAAACGTAGGCTGGGCATGACTCGGCCTGGCCCAACAATTTGGGTAGCGGATCGTGACAGTTTTTAGTGGTGGCCCATGCAGGTCCTGACTAAATTGTTTGGTTACGTTATTGTACCAAGCATGCCTGCAATTAGGAATAGGAATGACACTTAGAACACCTAGAGGAATGCTAGGATTGCAACATAGGAAAACATCACATGCTTGCTATTATAATTAGATTTTCTTGCCTATGATTGCTTACTTTAAACAAGTCCTTATAAGTCCTTTTTATTTTTATTAGATGGTGCTTACTCGTTCGTCCCAGTATGTTACACCTGAGAATGGTGCACTCCCTATCCAGTCAGCTGACCAGTTGACTGATACACCCCCACCTCCACCTACCACACTCCCCCACTCCACAGATCTACAGACCCAGATGCCTCCACCACCTTTCACATCCCAGTCCCAGCAGGCCCCGATACTTCTACCACCCCCTATCATCATACCTACCCAGGCTTCCGTCATATTCGACGAGAACCAGCTGCTCACTATGATCCAGGGTTCCTAATAACCCATCAAGAGCAGACTGCCCTACTCCGCCAGAGCATGGAGCGTTCTGAGGAACGTCTCGTGGTTCCACCACCTGTAGAGCTACGACAGAGAGCGGGGATGATCAAGGACTTCATGGGTCTGAATCCCAAGGAGTTCTCAGGGACTGAGGGCATCGTAGTAGCAGATGACTGGCAAGATTCGGTAGAGAGGAAGCTCCTAGGAGTCAGGATGCCGGGTGACCTCCAGGTCGAGGCAGCGGGATTTCTGCTGATAGACTTGGCACGAGTCTGGTTCCGGAATGAGCCGTTGTTTGCGAGAGGGAGAGCCACTTGGGATCAGTTTAAGACCCAGTTCAAGAAGAAATTCTTCTCGACCACTGCTAGAGTAGCTATGGGGCTACGATTCCAGAACATCCAGTAGGAAAACCGTTCTGTTGACGAGTATGCGGCAGAGTTTAGTCGCCTGAGCCGTTTCGCTCCTAGTCTGGTTGCAGATCCAGAGGAGATGACCCGTAGGTTTTGCCATGGTCTAGTTCCAAACATTGGCATTCTTATAGTGGCGAACGGTGCGACTGACTATACCAGAGCCTAGAGTTGGCCCGGAGCATCGAGGAGCGTCTTCTGTCTAGCAAGAGGCCGGCTTCTGTACATCATGAGGGACTGTCCAAGTGTCAGGCTTTTCAGCAGAGAGCACCGACGCCGCCCCAGCAGACTTACCGTCCCCCTACACCACATCATCAGACCCCGCCAGTTAGAGCCCCGGGACCCCGATATCAGCAGCAGCAGCAGAGGGGAGCTATATGTTCTTTCTGCGGAAGACCAGGGCATGATTACACCGTCTGCAGGAAGAGGTTGAAGCAGTGTTTGGCTTGTGGGTCTGCCACCCATCAGCTTCGAGAGTGTCCAGTAGCGAAAACTAGAGGACTACTTCCGACTCAGCAGCAGAGGTTTGGGCAGCATCTGCAGCAGCAGAAGGGACCTCAGGAGAGGGTTTATAGTCTAGCCCTCGAGCCGAAGCCGGAGCAGGTTTCAGAGCCAGATTACTTAGCTGACGTCATCACAGGTCATGTTTATTTACATACTTTCTAGCTGTATGTTTGTTTGATTCTGGTGCATCTCATAGCTTCCTATCATTAGAGTTTATGCATAAACACCATTTAGTAGCTACACCTACTGCAGAGATTAGTAGAGTTATGACAGGAGGAGGACCAGTGCCTATTAGATCTATTTATAGATGTTCTATTTTTATAGTCGGAAGAGAGTTCAGGGGACGATTCTTTGTGATGCCACTCCCCGGTTATGATATCATATTGGGGATGGACTGTCTTAGCTATGCCCATGCATCTATAGATTGTCATGAGGGTAGTATTTTGTTCAGTCCCCCAGGCACAGCACCATTCAGTGTCAAGAGGACAGGGCCGGAGATCAGCCTAGAGCCGAACTGTTGTGCGACAGTTGGGGACGTAGCACCGCCACACCCTATCATTAGGGAGTTTATGGATGTATTCCCAGAGGATCTTCCAGGGCTTCCGCCTGACAGAGATGTGGAGTTCACTATAGATTTAGTGTCGGGTTCATCATCAGTATCCCGGGCTTGCTATAGAGTGAATTCCAAGGAGGCAGTAGAGATGAAAGAGCAGATTGATGACCTGTTGAAAAAGGGTTTCATTCGATCCAGTGCTTCTCCATGGGGAGCACCAGTGCTTTTTGTGCCTAAGAAGGATGGTACAGTCCGGTTGTGTATTGACTACCGGACGTTGAATGCCATCACCATCAAGAACAAATATCCTCTGCCCAGGATAGATGATTTGTTCGACCAGTTGAACGGGGCGAAGGTGTTTTCCAGGATAGACTTGAGATCCGGGTACCACCAGGTGAAGGTTAGGGCAGCAGACATCCAGAAGACGGCGTTCAACAAGAAGTACGGGCAGTACGAGTTTTTGGTGATGCCATTTGGTCTCACAAATGTGCCAACTGTCTTTATGAACTTGATGAATAAGATATTTCACCAGTATCTGGATAAGTTCGTCATAGTGTTTATCGACGACATCATGATATACTCGAAGACGCCAGAGGAGCATGCAGAGCACTTGCGGATAGTTTTAGGGATTTTGAGGCGGAAGAGATTGTTTGCCAAATTACCGAAGTACGAGTTCTTTTTAGACCGAGTGGAGTTTCTCGGCCATGTAGTCACTGGAGATAGAATCTCGATGGATCCCAGGAAGATTGCTGCAGTTGAGACATGGAAGGCTCCGATGTCAGTTTCAGAGATCAGGAGCTTTCTGGGTTTAGCAGGCTATTATAGAAAGTTCGTCCAGGACTTTGCTAGGATAGCTGAACCCATGACGAAGCTGACGCAAAAGGACGCAGAGTACATCTGGTCAGAGGACTGCCAGACAGCGTTTGAGGAGCTGAAGAGGAGGCTGACGACCGCTCCAGTTCTGACTTTACCTTCAGGTTCTGGAGGTTTCACCATTTACAACGATGCTTCTGGGAAGGGGCTAGGATGTGTCCTACAGCAGCATGGGAAAGTGATTGCTTATGCATCTAGGCAATTGCGGACTCATGAGAGGAATTATCCTACCCATGACCTAGAGTTAGCTGCGGTGATCTTTGCACTCAAGTTATGGAAACATTACTTATACGGAGAGCGTGTGGAGATCTTTACTGACCATAAAAGCTTGAAGTATGTGTTCACGCAGAAAGAGCTGAACATGAGGCAAAGACGATGGTTGGAGTTGATGAAAGACTTCGACATCGATTTACAGTATCACCCTGGGAAGGCAAATGTGGTAGCGGATGCACTGAGCAGGCATCTGATGGCATGGTACCTGATGATTGATCGGCATTTGCGGGAGGATCTGGAGAAGCTCGGTATTGAGCTAGTTCGGCCAGGATCAGTGATACAGATGATGGCGCTTGACATTCAGTCAGGTTTGATAGAACAGATCCGGGAGGCACAGTCTACAGATGAGAGCCTTCGCAGACTTCGAGCCCAGGCGTTAGCTGGATTGCTGGATGACTTTACGATAGCAGAGGATGGATCCTTGAGGCATGGCAGCCGATTGTGCGTGCCGAAGGAAGAGCTGGTAGAGGCAGTCTTGCAGGAGGTGCACCGATCGAGATATTCTATTCACCCTGGTGCTAACAAGATGTACCGTGACTTGCAAGAGCATCTTTGGTGGCACGGGATGAAGAGGGATGTATCACGTTTTATCTCGAGATGCCTAGTTTACCAGCAGGTCAAGGCGGAGCGTCAGAGGCCAGCTGGTTTGTTGCAGCCGTTACCCATTCCCGAGTGGAAGTGGAAACATATTACGATGGACTTCGTCTCAGGGCTTCCTCGTTCCCAAGGAGGGAAGGATGCCATTTGGGTCATCGTGGACAGGCTGACGAAGTGTGCGCACTTCATACCCTTCAAGGTGGGGCTTTCCACCGAGAAGTTGGCGGAGCTATACATGCAGCAGATAGTTCGCCTACACGGAGTGCCGGTGAGCATCGTGTCAAACAGAGACAGCAGATTCACATCCCACTACTGGAGGAGCTTGCAGGAGGAGTTGGGCAGTAGGCTCAAGTTCAGTACGGCGTACCACCCGCAGACAGATGGGCAGTCCGAGAGGACGATACAGACACTGGAGGATATGCTGAGGACCTGCGTGCTGGACTTCGGAGGATCATGGGAGAGCCATCTGCACTTGGTAGAGTTTTCATACAACTACAGCTACCAAGCCAGTATCGGTATGTCTCCTTTCGAGGCGCTTTATGGACGACGATGCCGTACACCGCTCTTTTGGGATGATGTCGGAGACAGAGTTATGCTTGGGCCAGAGATGATCACGGATGCAGCAGAGAAAGTCGGGATGATCAGAGACAGGCTCAGAGTAGCTCAGGATAGGCAGAAACACTGGGCTGATGCTAGTCGCAGGCCGATGGAGTTCGCAGACGATGATATGGTGCTTGTGAAGATATCATCTACTAGAGGGACGATCCGGTTCGGACGAGGAGGGAAGCTGAGCCCCAGATACATCGGGCCGTTCGAGGTACTTGGCAGGATCGAAGAGGTAGCTTACAGGGTTGCACTTCCACCCAACCTAGCAGAAGTTCACGACGTCTTTCACGTATCTCAGCTGAGGAGATATGTTCCAGATCCCAGTCATGTGCTAGATCATACAGAGTTGGAGGTCGGACCGAGCCTTACAGTTTCTGAGCAGCCAGTGGAGATATTAGACATGAGGGAGAAGAGGCTGAGGAACAAGGTTATACCCCTAGTACGAGTAGCTTGGAGCCGTCACTTCCCAGGTGAATCTACTTGGGAGAGGGAGTCGGATATGAGGGAGAGATACCCTTACTTGTTCGATCCAACCGCTACGAAGGAACCACCCGTTCCCGCTTGATACCTTAGAGGTTAGTTTCGATCATAGCCTTAGTCATTTTGTTGCATTACTTGCTATGTTAGAATATTGTCGGGTCTTCAATCCTTGTGAATTTCGAGGACGAAATTTTTTAAGAAGAAAAGACTTGTAAGCCCCTGTTTTTCAAATTTTAGTTAATTAGTGTTAATTAGCTTTTTATGTCATTTTTAGCCTTAAAATATTTACTATGATTTTTAGGAATTTTTATAGAATTTTTAAATAATTTTTAAATAGTTTTTAAGTCAAAATATATCATTTTGTAAATTACTGAATTGTTTTAATATCGATTTGTAATATTTAAATCGTTTTGCAAATAAATCAATTGTTTTAATTAGAGTTTGTAAATTATATTTGCAAACTGTTTGGGCGGTGGGCTTTTATGCAATTACCCGATTGTCTGGGGGTTTCCTGCAAGACCTAACCCTAACTGCCCCCGACGACCAGCCAGCTGCCGACGACCGACCCCGATCTTTTCTGCCATTTTCGGCCAGCCACGGCGACAACCGACTTCGAAATCCTATAAATAGGACCCCCCCCGTCCTAAACCCTAACCCTAGCTCACCACCGACCCCCCACAAACCCTCTTTCTTCCCCGACAAGCTTAAGACCTAACCCTAACTCCGGCGAGCCCCAACGCCACCTCCCTATCTACCCTCACAGCCCCCAACCACCATCGACGAGCTCGCCACGCCGAGCTGGACCTAGCGCCACCCAAGCGCCGCCTCGCCGACGCTTCCTCCGTCGTCCACGACCCTCGAAATCCCCCTTCGACGATCGGACACGTGAGTAACAGAGCGCTTCTCGTGTCATCCGTGTCCCGAAGCCACGTGCGTGGTTCGCCAGGACACGGGGACACTAGTCCAGTGTTTGGACACGTGTTTTAGCACTTGTACGTGTCGTGCATGGCACGGACACGTAGAAATCCTGTGTCCCTAACTGTCCGGACACAGGATCGAATTTATTATTTTTTGTGTGTGTTAATTAATCCTAACCTAATTAAAACTAACCTAAGTCTAATCCTAACACTCAGGCCAAGTTGGCCCACTGGCCAGCTGCAGTGTTAGCGCGCCCCTTTGGCTGCCCGGGTTCGAGCCCCTCTTACGGCTGTTTCTTTTTCTTTTTCTTTTCTTTTTTTCTATTCTTTTCTGTTATATATATATATTTATATATATATGTATATACATATATTTGTGTATATATATATATATATGTATTATTATACTGTATTATATATAGTACTTTTCTTTTTTTTTTCTTTATATATATATATATATATATATATATATATATATATATATATATATATATATATATATATATATATATATCTGTGTGTGTGTGTGTGTGTGTGTGTGTTATATATAGTACTTTACTATATAATGTATATGTATATATATATAATGTATATGTATATATATGTGTTTATGTACATATATGTATATATGTACATATGTTCTTGTGTATATATTTTTATAGTTAGTAATTTTTATATATATACATATTTGTATTTATATAATGTATATGTATATATGTATATATTTTCATGTGTATATATATTATTATATATATACTTTATAATTAAGTGTTTCCTTATATATATATATATATATATATATATATATATATATATATATATATATATATATATATATATATATATATATATATATATATATATATATACTTTATAAATTAAGTATTTTTTATACATATATATATGTACTTTTTACATATGTATGTATATATTCACTATGCATAATTTTACCTTATTAAAATAATAATATTTATTTTGCACTTTTACTAATTTGTATTTTAGTGTATTTAAATTACTGCAACCATTTGGTGTCCAAGCCTAGCATGGGTTTTTGGGCCCAAATGTGTTTTCACACATTCAAGACCTGTACAAGTCATATTGGACTTGATTCATGGCCTTGGGTCATGTATTTGAACTTTAGTTCAAATTATATACATGGACAAAATACGCAGATAATTAATTATTTTAATTTCAATTGTGTGTAATATTTTTTTGGATTTCTAAAAATACTTAGATTATTGCTAAAATTCTGGAAAAATAGTATTTAGATACTATGCTAATTTAGCTAATTTAGTATAGTTTTTATAGTATTTAATTTACTGTTTTGCCACTAACTTGGCATATGGAACCAAAACTCACTTTTTGTTTACTTTGGAAAACTGGTTTTTATAAAATACTTGTACTGGTTAATAAATTCCAAAAAATTATAATAAATTTCTATAATTAACAAGGATCATTTTGGTACTTTATTTTATGTAAAATTAAGCTTTCTGTCTATCTCAAAAATTGTTAGAACATAATGGTCATTTGATTTATTTATTGATTAATTACGACTTGTAGTTTTTTGTGTTATTTTGAGTTTTAGCCGTGTTGAACCTCACCCCTCACTAGTGTAAAGACCCTAGAAAGATTGTTAAAGTAGTGTGTCACCCCACATTGGTCTCTTATGCTAAAATCATCATTTTGGCTAGGTGCCCAGTCACAAGTCGTGTTTCACCAATTAGTGTCTTAGCGTTTTAGCTTAGTGTAAAAACTAAGTTATTGCATTTATCTCTACAGCGACGAGTTACCGGACATCCATAGCACTTTTATTGCAGCTTGTTTTGCTTTGCTTTGCTAGAGGCAATACTTTCTACAAACTTTACATACTGTCACATAAATGAACTGCTAATCCAACCATGTTAAATGCTGATCCTTGGGGTAGCAAATTAAAATATCACATGTTGTACTTTCAGTTACTATCATGCTTAGAACAGTCTTTATGTATCTCTCACATGATTAGAATATGGGTTATGGGGAAACTGATAGTTGAGTACGTGATCATACCCCCTTCTGCGTACGTATGTACCGAGCAAGGTTGACATTTTATATGTATACCTTGTCGTAGGCTTTATCTCAAAGCAGATTTGTACGTATGTACATCTATCGCCTTATCACTTGTACGGAAGTACATTTCATTATGTGCCCCTGCACATTGTATACCTATTGACGATCACGTACCTGCTACAGTTTTAAACATTACATATGCATCTGTCTCTATGACATATGTGTCCTTGCCATGATAGATTGTGTGATGCCATGTTTCCAGTTATTTCCTCTTATGTTCATTTCCATGTTTCATATGCTAGTTTGCTAGATTCAGTACTTGCTCCCGTTCTGACAGGATAACGTTGTAGGTGTCCTTACTGAGGAGGAGTTACTCTGCGACACATATAATGGAGTTACTGTCGAGGACCCGGCTCTGCTTTACGAGGATGTTCCTGCAGGGAACCTCGCCTAGTTGCCTTTTATTTTAGACTTTTAAGCGTAGACATGTATTAGACTATATATTTTTTTGTAAATGGACATGTATCCAGTTTTATATTTCAGATCACTTGTTCTTTGGACGTATTACTATATATGACGACTTTTGTGTTTGGAGCATTTATGACTTATATTCACTTATAGAACTGTTAGCACATTTTAGTCTTATCCTGTTGTCTTTAGAACAGCTTACTACGTTTTATATCAAACGTAGGCTGGACATGACTCGGCCTGGCCCAACAATTTGGGTAGCGGGTCGTGACAGAGGGCCTTCCTTTGCCTCATGGAGTGGTACCCTATGCCATTTTCGATGGGGCTCATATTTACAGACTTCTCCAGGATGTGCAGGAGGTACAAAGACTTCAGGTTGAGCTTATGAGAGAGCAGAGTCTCAGTTTTTAACTGTTGTGGGATTACATACATTCGAGGAGGGAACCTAGTCCCAAGAGAGCGAGGAGCAGTTTATACCCAGAGCCTCAGGAGTACCCAGGCTTTCAGCCTAGACCCGCCTATCTAGTTCAGATTCCTGTCCAGCAAAGGCCAGTTGAGTGGGTGCCTACCTGTACTTTCTGTAAGAAGCTTGGGTACGTATGGAAGGACTGTAGGAAGAGACTAGGATTGTGCCTATTTTGTGGGTCAGCTGCACACAAGATACGAGACTGTCCTACTACACCTGCCCCTTGTCGAGGCCTACTTTCGGGAGAGAGTTCCATCTACCAGACTTGGTAGAGGTGAGTTCTTGACCCATACCTTATCCCATCTTGATGATTACTGTACCCTACCATATTGTTTGTATGTTTGATACCATATGACTACTTTTGATCTAGAATGACTATGGTGGCTAGATGAGACCTCAGACTGATTACCTGTCATAATCATGTATGATATCTTTCCAACTGCATGATTTAGATAAGTTTCTTAAGACCATGATTGTTGGGGATTTAACCTAGAAGGAGTAGGATCATCTTAATTTCGAGGACGAAATTATTTTAAGGAGGGTAGATTTGTCACACTCACTTTTCAATTTCAAGGGTATTTTAGTAATTGTGATTTATTTGATTTTTTTATGATTTTTATTTGAATTTTTATGTATTTATTAATTAGATTGATTTCAGTGTGATTTGATTGGTTGTAGACTGGTGACTTGGTAGTTGACCTTAGTCAATCTTCACTAGAAGCCTAATAATGTAATTAAAATTTCACATTTTGGTTTTTAAAAATTATTTAGATTTAAATCTCTATTTTTGGAGTGGTTTAAATGATTTTAGTCTTTTTAGCTATTTTGGCATTTTTGTGATTTTCTAGATATGTTGACTTGTGATTGTGCTTGCAACTGGTTTAACCTTAGTGGACATGTATATGGGCCTAACCATGCCTTAGAATTGTTATTTTTGTTTATAGAATTTATTTTAGGCATTAGATTATTTTTAAGGCTTTAATTGATTTATTTTAGCCTTTTTCATGCAAGCCTTTTTGACTTGGGCCCATTTCTACTTGAGAATGAGTTGGCCCAAGTGTAACTCTAACCCTAGGAGACCTAGTCCTGGCCGCCCAACAGCAGTACCCCCCCTCCCCCTTGTATTCATTTGTGAAGTTTTGAGCCTCCACAAGGAAACCCTGATAGATCCCCTTCTCCAAAACTCCTTTTTCCTTCATCCGGAGTCTGTTTCTTCCCAAACGAACTCCATTGCACTCGTCGAGGAGAGGAGGATCTGCTGGAGCATTTCTAGCGAGGAGGCGGAGGCTTTTGTTTGAGGGAAATCGGCCGACACGACAACCGAGAAATCCCGTTCATTGAGTTTTTGACACTCAATAGGTGAACCCTAATCTACCATAGTAAATCTGGAATTTCTTTCATTTTTGCATCCATATAGGTTCCCTAGACTTGCCCACGAAATTTGGTTGGATTTTGACTTCGTTTGATGGCAGTATCAGACACGTGTCGGTCCTTTACGGCACATGTTCGATGAAATGCCGCTTAGGATAGAAAGTTGCTGTTTTTCGATTCTGTCTTCATGGATGTTTAGATAATATTATTTTGATAAACTTTTGTGAAGACGAATTTGGTTTTGACAACGTATCAGCGGTATTTCGGGCAACGGACGCACATGCACGGATCCCGTGCACGATGCCGTGCGTGCCCTGCTGTCCGCGCATTGTTTCTCGATGCACAGGCCGTATTTTTTTATGAAATTTCTTGAGCACGTGGGGCAACCTCTGCCCCCATGCTCGTAAAATTTCACGGCTTTTCGTTTAGCGAGCGCGGAGAAATCGTGCGTGCATCGCTCAGCCATTGTGCATTCAGCCTGTTATTTTTGTCGCTGAAACGGACTTCGTGCGCGCACACGACGCAGCGAAGACCCATTCCAGGACCTGGGACACGTCGACCTATACCTAGACTACCCGAGGAACGAACCTCGAGTCTTGGCATGGCCCGACGAGCGAGGCACGAGGACGGAACCGCGTGCACGAGGCCGCGCGGGCGCGCGTGCGCGCAGCAGGCCGCGCGGGTGCGGGGCTGTGTGCGTCGCTTTGGCATGGCGTGTCGCTGCGTGGCCGTGTCCTGGACCTACCCTAGGACCCACCCCAGCTACTTGCACAAGCACGGGACTTTTCGTTGTGTGTGCGACGCTCAATCGAGCGAGAACGCACGCGTTGTCACGCGGTATCGGGAAATTCCGATACGCGTTCTGTGGACACGACACGGACACGATTTCGAACCCGAGAGTATACGAGCGCATCATGTGGGTCGAGACCAACGTGTATGCCAACTTTTGCGGGTTCGTTTGGTGTATATTGCATTTTGGGTCATTGTGTGAAATGGATGAGTTTTCTTTAATTTTGATTTTTGAGTTAAATGCAATATTTTGATTTCCAGCTATTTAGCTTATAAATTCTGGGTTTTCAGTACATATATGAGGTTTCGGATTTATGGGAACCAACTTTTGGTTTTGTTTCATAATTTTCCCTCATTTATGAGTATATATGCTTTCTATATAGCTATGTATACATATATTTAATTATATATATAAAACCCCGTTGAAACCCATTGCTAATGCATACATGTTGAGAATGGGTCGAGGGGGATTGAATTCTAGATTTTTTTACTCTTTAATTATCTCAAACCATTGCCAATCTTTCTATTTGAGCATTTGTATATATATATATATATATATATATATATATATATATATATATATATATATATATATATATATATATATATAGTTAGTTTCTTATTTGTATATGTGTATATAATAGTATATTAATTTGGGTAATACCATGGTTATGTATGGATGTTTTTAATCTCATATTTGACCCTCATTTCAGTAAGCTCCAGGACACACACATACACCATCATTTGTTAGATTTAAGGTTTTGTTTGTATTGTAAATACACATGTGTGTATATATCTATATGTATATAGATATTTATGCTTGATAACTCTCTTAGAATAGATTGTAGTTGTGTATATGACTATAGGAGTTCTAGGATAGATTTATTTTATTATTTTGAGCCTAGTTTAGTCGAATTGGCCGACAAGTTGACCAAATTGACAAAAGTCAACTTTGGATCAAACTTGATCCAATTCAACTCAAACGAACTCCAAATGACCTAGAATTTTGTATATGACCTAGAAATTAGTAGACAGACTAGTTGACCCAGGTTTGACCAGGTTTGACCAGCATTGACCAGGTTTGACCAGAGTTGACCGAGGGTTGACTTTGACCAAGATGGACCTAGAAGCCTGTAGTCTTGCATTGTAGCTATTTCTTTTGATATTTTAGACTTGGTTGTGACATGTGTATACTTTAAATAGGTTTATATTGCCCCATTTTAGCTACACTTCATCATCAGCAGTTCAGTTTGCCAGACAAGTACATTCTCTGATCTTTTCATACTTCTTTGGATATGTTCTCTTGTTATAGACTAGTATACTTGATGCTGACACGATGTTCACACGGATTAGTACCCTATGGATCTTTTCAGGCGATGTTATCCCCTCGAATACATCGAGTATATCGTGTTTATGTACTTTATCATGGCCATCATGTACTCCATGTATTCATATTTATCCATGTGCACTCATGTGTTATTCATGTACACTCATGACCATATGAGCCCCATGTATAAAGTAGTTGTTATCTATGTGCAATAACATAACATGTATTGATCCTTGTGTATTGATTGGGGGCAGGGAGAGTGTAGTTGGTTATGTGATCATTATCTCCAGTAAGTATCCATGTGCACTCCATAGCTGTATCCATGTGCAACCCAAACCGTTTACATAACAATTCATGTTCTAAATCACGTAGATGGTTACATTTCTCTATTTATCATATTATATCTCATTTTATAGTCTCTCTCTTTTTTTGACTTTCTTTACAACGATTCATGTATAGTTTTCTATAGTTTGCTTTATATGTCCAATCTTGATATGAACTGTTGTGAGAGATATATGCTTGTTCCGTCCTGACTGGGCATGTTGAAAATTTTACAGGTGATGATGAGGAGTTCTGCCCTACTTATTATGGCCTTGGCTTAGATAACACTGGTGACGTGGACCCTCAGGAGGATCCAGCAGTCGCTGAGGATTTGCCCATAGTCTAGCTGAGACTTAGTATTTATTGTCTTTCTATTTGAGACTTTATGAGTTGTACTTGAGATTTATTCTGGTGGTTTACACCTAGACTTCTATTTATGTTGTGACTCTCTTGTCATTTCCTATTCTATTCCATCTTAGTGTCGTGATTGAGTACTCATTATTTACTCTCCATTCAGAGTTTATTCTAGACTGTGTTAGATATGGTGACTCAGGACAGCGTTCTACCGCCGACACTGCGGTGTAGGCTGGGCGTATTCACTTCTCGTACCCCTTTTACTGGATGCGGGTCATGACAGTTGATGACAAGGGTTTCTTCAATACCTTCGGGAACAGTCAGTGGAAGCTTTTGAGAGGTTCGATGGTGATTGCCAGAGGAAGCAAGAAGTTCAGACTCTACTATATGGAGGGGAGCACACGTGGGGCACATGAGGTGAACGCAGTCAGTGAGGCATCTACCGAGTTGTGGTATAGACAGCTCAGCCATATCAACGAGAAGGGGTTGAGCCACTTGGTGAACATGAAGGTGATTACAGGGCTAAAGTCTACAAAATTGGAGAGATGCACGTACTGTTTGGTGAAAAAACAAAATAAGGTGTCTTTTCAAAGTCATCCAAGTTCGAAAAAGCTGGCATTGCTCGAGTTGATTCACTAGGATATTTACGGTCTTATGAAGGTAAAATCCGTTGGTGGTGCTTCTTATTTTATGACGTTTATTGATGATTATTCCAAAAAGGTTTGGGTCTATGCCTTAAAGACCAAGGATCAGGTGTTGCCCACTTTCAAAGAGTTTCAGGCCTCTGTTGAAAGAGAGACGGACAAGGAGCTGCTATGTGTTCGGTCCGATAATGGCCGCGAGTACATTGGTCCCTTTGATGCTTATTATAGAGAGCAAGGGATACGACACCAGAAGACTCCACCAAAGGCACTGCAGCTCAACGATGTAGCGGAGCGTATGAACATGACACTGATAGAGAGGGTACAGTGTTTATGATCAGAAGCAAACTTGTCGGACAACTATTGGGGTGAGGCACTTTACACAGCTGCTTATACTATTAATTTATCTCCTAGTGCTCCTTTGTAGGTTGATGTGTCTGATAAAGTATGGTACGACAAAGAGCCATCATACAATCACGTACGAGTGTTTGGTTATAAGGCCTTCATATATGTACCGAAGGACGAGAGATCCAATCATGAGCCGAAGACGAGGCTATGCGTCTTTGTCGGCTACGGTCGGGATGAGTTTGGCTATAGACTCTATGACCCCGTGGAAAGAAAGCTCTACAGAAGCAGGGACGTGGTATTCGTCGAGGATCAGATCCTAACCAACACTCAGGATTTCGAGATGCCTTATGAGGCTAAGGAATTGCCCAAGTTAGACTCATTTTGCTTCGAACAGTTTCCAGAGGACATCGTAGAGGATCTAGTTATGGGGGAGCCAGTACATGGAGTTGCTCCCATCCTTGATCATCATCCTGCTGATGGTGGTCAAGGTAAATCTCAGGAGGGTGAGCATGCCGGATAGGTAGTTCCTGAAGGGGAGGAGGCTGTCGATATACAACCAGCACCAGTGGTTCCATTGAGTAGGAGCGACAGAGAGCGTCGACCATTTACGGGATATTCATCGGTGAGTATGTTTTGCTAACTGACGGAGGAGAGCCTGAAAGTTTTGCAGAGGCTTTGGATGACGAACATAGACATGAGTGGATGGAGGCTATACAGGAGGAGATGAGTTCCTTATAGGCCAATTCTACTTATAATCTGGTACGGTTGCCAAAGGACAAGAAGGCTTTGAGAAATCGATGGGTATTCAGAGTGAAGCAGATAGATGATACTACTCGCCCTCGATACAAAGCGAGACTGGTAGTTAAAGGCTACGGTCAGCCGAAGGGCATAGATTATGATGATATATTTTCGCTTGTCGTCAAACAGTCGTCTATTTGGATGGTGCTAGCATTAGCAGCCAGTTTCGACTTGGAGGTCGAGCAGATGGACGTGAAGACGACATTCCTCCATGGTGATCATGAGGCGGAGTTGTACATGGAACAACCAGAGGGATTCTATGAGAAGGACAAGTCACACTTGGTCTGTCGGTTGAGAAAGAGCTTATATGGTCTGAAGCAGGCTCCAAGATAGTGGTACAGGAAGTTTGAGTCATTTATGGGAGAGCATGGTTATACACAGACGACGTCGAACTACTGTGTATTTGTGAAGTACTTTTCGAGGATGATTTTATCATTTTACTAATTTATGTTGATAATATGCTACTCGTGGGTCGAAATGCCACTAAGATAGCAGAGTTAAAGCGCCAACTGGGTGCAGCCTTCTCTATGAATGATTTAGGCGTAGCAAAGACTAGGATGGAGATTAGCCGAGAGAGAGAGAGAGTCCAAGCTGCTATACTTATCCCAAAAGAAGTACATTCACCGAGTACTTCAGCATTTTGGGATGGACGGATCGAAGAAAGTGAGTAACCCCTTGCAACTCACTTTAAGTTCACTAAGGAGCAGCGTCCATCTACCGAGGACGAGAAGAAAGATATTGAGAGGATTCCATATTCTTCAGCTATGGGAAGCCTCATGTAATGTATGGTGTGTACGAGGCCAGACATCGCCCACGCAGTTGGCAAAGTTAGCAGATATCTTTCCAATCCTGGAAGGGTCATTGGAGTGCGGTCAAGTGAATCCTACGATGCCTTCAAGGCACTACCAATTGGAGACTTTCCTTTGGTGGTGACGAGCCAAAATTGGTCAGGTATATTGACGTTGATATGGCTGGAGATATAGACACGAGGCGATCGACTTTAGGTTATGTGATGATGTTTGCTAGTGGAGTGGTATCATGGCAGTCGCGGTTGCAGAAGTGTATTACCTTGTCGACGACAAAGACAGAGTACATTACAGCGACGGAGGCTTGCAAGGAGTTGCTGTGGATGAAGAAGTTACTGCAGTAAGTGAGGCTAAAGCAAGAGCAGTATACTATGCTTTGCGATAGCCAGAGTGTCATTTACCTTGTGAAGAACCAGACATTTTATAGTCGGTCAAAGCATATTGAGACTCGGTATAATTGGATACGGGATGTGCTTGAGAAGAAGGGCGCAACGCTTGAGAAGGTCCATACTAATGATAATGGAGCGGACATGCTTACGAAGGTTCTTCCAAAGAAAAAGTTTGAGTACTGCAGGTGGATCGTTGGAACGACGATTTCCTCTACCTAGTTGTGAAGGGGGAGATTTATTAGAGTGGATGGGGTTCCTAACCTACGTGGAGAATACCCCGGAATGCGATGAGCGCCATCCGTGTGTCGGAGAAGCTCAGAGAGTACAACGCTCCTATTTTGGAACATATATGGTAAGCAAATATATGATTGGATTTCCATATTTACTTTGATCATATATTTATGATTGGATCTTTCATATATTGACTTTCCATATAATTGGACTTCCAATTATGACAAGCCAATTATGATTGGATTTCCATTAAATATATGATTGATGTATATTGAAAGTTTCCATATATATTGACCTTCTATGTATAGGTTACCAAGGACTTATAAAAGGTTGATGCATGCAAGTTGAAAAATATCTCAAAAGAAAACAAGAGTATTTTACAATATTTAAAAGAGAGAGAGAGAGAGAGAGAGAGAGAGAGAGAGAGAGAGAGAGAGAGAGAGAGGGGATTGAGGACTATTGTGGAGGAGATATCGCTTCAAATAATTTTTCAACATCTCTTGTTCTTCCGAGTCCACAATCAAATTTCTTCTTTCATGTGAGTTGTAGTGAACCGTGTTGGATCTGGAGGAGCTTGTAGAGGGTGTATTCTCTTTATTCCATTAGTGGAAGTTCTTTAGGGTTGGACTCCGATCGTCCCGTGTTTTTTCTCGCAAGGGTTTTCCACGTCAAAAATCTGTATCTGCGATTGTGTTTCACATTTTTGGTTTGTTTGCTTTTGATCGGTTCTCTCGTAGGACTTTCTGGTTTAGGAGAACGGCTTTCGTGCTTCATTCCCAACATTGACTAGTCCATAGCAGACCAACTCGTCATATTTAATTTAAGCCCCTGATCTATCCAAATCTGTCTAGTGACCATGCAACTAAAAAATAGGTGATCTATAGATTTATGCTCCACACCACATAAGACACAATTTTGCCCATCAGTCCGGACTCCAAATATGCTCAGCCGATCACGTATACGCAATCTTTTTAAACATAACTTGTACATGCATTATTGCATCTTGGAAGCAAGACCCTTCGTCCAAACCATGTCCGCTGTGGATGTCTGATTCGGTTGTACACGTCCTTGGCCACGAACCTGTCTCTACCCTAGTCGTTCCAGACCTATGCGTTGGCCTCCATTGTTGGCTCAATATGGCACCCACGTATCTCCTGATAGTATTGGCACATGCAAGTTTCATTCTCCGACCGCCAAGTTCCTTCCAATAATATCACACTAAACCGTGCGCCCCTATCTGCTGTCGCCCTTGCATGCCACCCTCATCGGTCTATTAAACTACGGTACGTAATCTATGGATCACACCACAAGCTGGTCGTCGTTTTGTCTTTAAATCTTCTATCAATCATCAGCTTTAAATGATTTTGGTAATACAATATGCTCTTGTATATGATTGAGTCATTATTATTCGTATATATCTCCTAAAAGTTTCCATATTTCACGTACCTGTTCTTCATCCATATGGCCCATAGTGAATCTCCAGTGAGTAGTTTCCAAGTAAGCTTAAATCCTGCTATGTCCTGCGTCTCTCGCAATGTTCGCAGCCCCACACCACCCTCCTCACGTGGATGACATAAAGCCTCCCAGCTGATAGTATGTATTCCACCATGCCATATGAAATTCGTGTTGGCCCATTGGTCATATGGTCAACCTGATTTTAATAATTGATCAAAACTCTGTCTGGATATACGAAGCTAGTTGGGACATCTCAGCTTCTTGGACATAAGCAAGATTGGATATTCATTCCGTTCAAGACTGAAGATCTGTTTGCCTACTTGAGTCTGTATTTCCTATGCAATATAATTTTCACTTTATTTGAGTCTAGGAATACGTTGTACACCGAGTCGTACTGGCAAATAGGCTATCCCCAAAATAGTTCAAAATGTTTTCAAAATGACCTGTCAAAAAGGTTTTCAAAAAGGTTTTCAAAAAGGTTTTCAAAAATCACCAAAACCTATTTTTAAAACCCTAACCTAACCCTGACAGAACTCGGCAAGAGTTCGGCCAGAGTTCGGCCAGAGTTCGGCCAGAGTTCGGTTGGTGGCCGTTTGATTTTTGAATTCTCTGGAACTTGGTCCTCCTGCAGTTGCGGATTTGACCGAGATTTGCTCATAGAGTTCTGCCCGAATTCTGCCCGAATTCTGACAGAGTTCTCCCTTTGGAACTCCTATAAATAGAGAAGGATTTCGATCATTTCAATTCACTCATTCACTTTCAATCTTCTCTCTATCTAAAGCTTTCTGCCTTCCAAAGAGTTTTCTAGAGCTTACAATTTCAGATCCCAAGCCAGTTACAATCCTCTAGTCAATTTGCCAGTGCGCTACGGTCTAGAAGTTTCTGAGAGATTGTAATCAGAAGGCTTGATTGAAGAATACCTCTTCACATTTGAAGTTGGACGAGTTCTTCGTATCAAAGCTCGCGTTGTAGAAGTTGCAAGGACTTCGTAAGAAAACTTGCGGTTTTTCCAATAGTGGATTCAACTGGTAGCAAGAGTTCTACCGACTGGATTAGTCCTCAACAGAGGGATACCAGTATACATCGCTGTCTTTGTGTTTGCTTTCTGAACTCTGCCTTTACATTATTTCAACTGTGATTATATACTGTGATTGTGTTGCTAACATTTTTTAATTAGCATTATTCCGCTGCCAACTCTATTCACCTCCCCTCTAGAGTATTACGCTTTACTATATCGTTCCTACAATTGGTATCAGAGCGGGTGTTACAGGTAAAGCGAGGTAACAGTTCTATTATTTATTCATTATTTATTAGATCACAGCACATCACATGGCTACTATGAAATTCACAAGTGAAGGTCAGGCCACAAACAGACCCCCACTGTTTGATGGTACTAACTACACTTATTGGAAAACACGGATGAGTTTCTTCTTAAAATCTCTTAATTTTGACTTATGGGCTATTGTTCTTGATGGCTATCAGAAGCCACCTCGTATAACTGTCGAGGGAGTTTTGGTTGAAAAACCCCAAAGCAGTTATACAGAGGAGGAAAAAAAAAGGCCAGTCTTGACGCACGTGCTATTAATGCTCTTTTTTGTGCCTTAGACAGAACAGAATTTAACAGGGTATCTACATGCACAACGGCAAATGGTGTGTGGAAGCTTCTCGAAGTTACACATGAAGGCACGACTCAAGTCAAGAAGTCAAAAGTCAGCAGACTTACTCAAGAGTACGAGGCATTCAAAATGAAGCCAAATGAAACAGTCACACAAATGTTCGAGAGGTTCTTGGATATTGTAAACCCTTTGTCCTCCTTAGGCAAAGATTACAGTAACCACGAAAAGATTCGCAAACTCCTGCGAGCTCTCACCAAGAACTGGATTCCGAAGGCTACAGCTATCATTGAAGGAAACGACCTCACCACAATGTCACTTGAAGTACTCATGGGTAAGCTACTCACTCATGAACTGGAGCTGCAAGATTTTGAAGAACCTGCACCAAAGGAGAAGACTATCGCCCTCAAGGCTCAGCACAGAAAAGCTGCTGAAGATGACTCAGACAGCAGTGGATCTGACGCTGAAGATCAAGCTCTCCTAGCAAGGAAGTTCAAAAGATTCATGAGACATGAGAAGAGAGTCAAAGAGAACAACAACAACAACTGGTACCAAGAAGATGCTGTCTGCTATGGCTGCAAGAAGAAGGAACATATGAAGAAGGACTGTCCCATCAACTCATCATCGAGCAAGAAGAACAACAGGTATGATAAAAGGAACCTGAAAAGATCAACTTCTCGGAAATATGCCAACACCAGCATATGGCATGAGAGTGAAGCTAGCGACTCAGAAGATGAACATTCAGAGGACGCTGCAAACATCTGCTTCATGGCAATCGATCAGGTACCTACTGAACCTGTAGAAACATATGATGACTTTACCTTTGAGCAATTAGGAGATGCCTTCAGTGACCTGATGCTTGACTACAGGAAACTGCGTAGTAAATATCAGACCGCTAAAAAGGTACTCAAAGAGTACAAAAGAGAAATAGGAAGACTTACCGACCTACTAGCTGAGGTTAGAGCTAATGTTAGTGAGTCTAGTGAGCTTTCCTCTATAAAGCTCTTATTACACGAGACTAAACAGTCATCCGAAGAGAAAGACAAGATTATAGACCAATTGAGAGAAGATCTTTCTAAAGAAAAGAAAAGTCTTCAATCTGCACAAATCAGAATGGAATCACTCACTTCTGATTATACTAAGTTATATGACACTTCCAAAAGGTTGGAAATTAGGTTAGGAAAACAGCCTGAGCTTGCTGCTTCCTACCCTAACACGTGTCACTTACCGAGAAATCGGAACATTCCCAAGCCAAACACTGTCAGACCAAACCATATAAAACCTTTACCCCAAAAGGTTAAGCCCAAACATGATCATAGGTATGCATTCTTCTATACTAGAAAACCGAAACCTACCAACCATGCACACCACTCAGCTTTCAACACTCGACATGCACAATGTCATTATTATGGCCTCATTGGTCATATATCATCTGCATGTAGAATGAGAAAGCTTGTAGATTTAAATGTTTATGCTTGGATACCTAAAGCTAACAATTCAGGACCCTACAAGAAATGGGTACCAAAGGTTTCATCTGCAAACTATTTTGTAGGTGGAACACCCTTCACATGCTAGAAGCAAATGGATCCTCGACAGCGGTTGCTCACGGCATATGACCGGTGACGCTACTCTATTTGCAATACTGTCGAAGAAAAAGAAAGAATGTTATGTTTCCTTCGGTAATAATTTGAAAGGGTATATTATTGGTATCGGTGATGTTGGTAAGTCTCCCTATCCCGTGATTAAAGATGTCTGTCTGGTTACCGAGTTGAAACATAATCTGCTCAGCATAAGTCATCTATCTGATCATGGTTATGGTATCAACTTTGGCAAAGACAAATGTACTATAGTTGATAGCTCAACTGGTAGTATTATCTTTGAAGGAATCAGGAAAGACAATATATATGTTTTCTATCTGCTGGAAGAAGCTAACATTTCAGGTAGATGCTTAATGGCCAAAAGTGATGAGAGTCATCTATGGCACATGAGACTCGGTCATGCAAACATGGATACAATTTCAAGATTATCCACAAAGAAGTTAGTACGCGGTTTACCAGACATAACATTCAAGAAGGATTCGGTATGCAGCCAATGTGAAAAGAACAAGGCTACCAAATCCACATTCAAGTCTGTAAACGCAGTATGTACTACTAGACCTCTACAATTGCTACACATGAATTTATTCGGTCCTAGCAGAGTTGCTAGCCTCGGAGGTAAATTATATGTATTTGTAATTGTAGATGATTTCTCTAGATACACGTGGGTATATTTCTTGACACGCAAAAATGACGCATTATCAGAATTTGTTGCCTTTTGCAAGAAAGTACAGAATAAAAAAGGTTACATGATCACTCGCATTAGAAGCGATCATGGTGGCGAATTCGAGAATGCTGATTTTGAGCAATTTTGTGACACACACGGTTTTATTCATGAGTTCTCCTGCCCTAGAACTCTACAACAAAATGGAGTTGTGGAACGTAAGAACAGAACTCTAACCGAAATGGCCAGAGTAATGTTAAATCAATTTAGCCTACCCAAATACTTCTGGGCTGAAGCTGTCAATACAGCTTGCTTTGTGCTCAATAGAGTTCTAATTCGACCCAAATCGAAGAAGACTCCATTTGAGTTATGGTTTGATAGAATTCCTTCAGTTTCATACTTTAAGATATTTGGCTGTAAGTGCTTTATTCTTAATACTAAAGACAACTTGGAAAGTTTGACGAAAAGGCCGATGAAGGTATATTTCTAGGTTATGCGGCCAAGAGCAAAGGGTACAGAGTCTTCAACAAACGTTCCATGATCATCGAAGAATCAATCAATGTCACTTTTGATGAATTGAACCAAATGACTCTCGATGACAGTGATGAAGATCTGCCTACATCAAGCTCAACTCCAGCTGATTCTCAACCAAGCTCTGTACTAGCTGAACCTCCTAGAGAAGATCCAGGAACCAGCTACCTTCAGAATGAAGCAAAAAGGTTGAAATTTACAGCAAATCATCCAAAGGATTTGGTAATTGGTGATATTACCAAGGGAGTAGGTACTCGTACATCCTGTAGAGATATTGTTTCTAGTGTTGCATTTATTTCACAGCTAGAACCTAAACCTATTGATGAAGCATGTAGTGATAGTTTCTGGATAGATGCCATGCAAGAGGAATTGAACCAATTCGAACGAAATCAAGTTTGGGAACTTGTTCCCAAGCCTATTGATCATCCGGTCATTGGCACCCGTTGGGTATTCCGAAACAAACTAAATGAGGATGGTTTAGTAACTCGTAACAAGGCTCGACTCGTAGCTCAAGGATACAATCAAGAAGAGGGTATCGACTACGATGAGACTTATGCCCCAGTTGCGAGATTAGAATCCATTCGTATGTTATGTGCATTTGCATGTTTTCATGATTTCAAACTTTTTCAAATGGATATAAAAAGTGCTTTTTTAAATGGATTTATAAAAGAAGAAGTTTTTGTAGCACAACCTACGGGTTTCACGGATTTCAAAAATCCTGACCATGTTTTCAAGTTGAAGAAAGCTCTATACGGTTTGAAACAAGCCCCTCGTGCTTGGTATGATCGTCTAAGCTCTTTTCTACTTGACAACGGTTTTTCAAAAGGAAAGGTTGACACTACACTTTTTATTAAATCTTTTAATGGCAAGCTGCTTTTAATTCAAATCTATGTTGATGATATCATATTTGGATCCACTGATGAATCTCTTTGTCAAGAATTTTCTAAGTGTATGCAGAATGAGTTTGAGATGAGCATGATGGGAGAGCTGAAATTCTTTCTCGGATTGTAAATCAAATAAACCGTCAATGGGACGTTCATTAATCAAGCCAAGTACACAAAAGATTTACTAAAGAAGTTCGATCTGGACAATGTCAAACCTATTGGCACTCCGATGGCAACTTCAACAAAGCTTGATTCAGATGAACAAGGCAAGCCAGTCGACACACGTAAGTATCGAGGTATGATTGGTAGTTTACTTTATTTAACTGCTAGTCGTCCAGATATAATGTTTAGTGTTTGCATGTGTGCACGTTTTCAAGCTAACCCAAAGGAATCACATCTGTCTGCAGTTAAGCGTATCTTCCGATACCTTAAGGGTACTTCTTCTGTCGGCTTGTGGTATCCCAAAACTAAATCCTTTGACCTTATTGGTTATTCGGATGCAGATTTTGCTGGATGCAAGGTTGATAGAAAAAGTACTAGCGGCACATGTCATTTCTTAGGCAAGGCTCTAGTCTCTTGGTTTAGTAAAAAGCAAAATTCTATAGCCTTATCAACAACAGAGGCTGAGTACATCGCCGCAGGACGTTGTTGCGCTCAGATTTTGTGGATGAAACAAACCCTAGAAGACTTTGATTTATTTTTCACACATATTCCCATTTTCTGTGATAACACGAGCACTATTAATTTGACTAAGAATCTTGTATGTCACTCTCGTACTAAACATATCGAGATTCGGCATCATTTTCTTAGAGATCATCATCAAAATGGAGATATAAACCTTGTGTACATAGATACTGAAAATCAATTAGCTGACATCTTCACTAAACCTCTAGCGGAAGATCGCTTCAATTATTTACGTCGAGAATTAGGAATTTTGGACGTCAGTAATATAAATTAATTTTATTTTTATGATTATATATCATTATGCATAACTGTATTAGAGACAAGCTAATAAAGAGTCTGTCTGTCACCACAACTACGGTTGAAGCGAAGCGGTATTTAAGAGTTCCCCGGTGAACCTCCGCCAGCTGGGACAGTACTCCTACAACTAATCTGAGACAGTCACTGTGTAAAGACATTTAATTCATAAAATATTATTAATTATGTTATTTGAAGGCTAAAATAACTAATCTTTGAATTAAATATTTGAAATGAGACAATGAAAAAGAAGTGGCAACAAAAATCAACTTTGAAGAACCCTAGGCGAATTCGGCCAGAGCTCTGACAGAATTCGACCCGAGTTCGGTTGAGGATATCTGTGTATATATCCAGAACCTGAGAGCTTCTTCTCTTTCATTGCTTCCAAACCATGATGACGAGGATAGTGATGAGGAGATGTGATTTGATTTTTTTAGTGATATTCTATTGTATACTTGGAAATGCTCTAACATTCCAGTTTTTATCAGTTTTTCTTTTTATCATTACTTTTTAGTTCTTATCAGTACTTTGTAGTTTGATTTTAGTACTTTTTATCTTCATGGACATGTTTATGATGTTTCATTTATGACATCTCAGTTTATTTCAGCATTTTGTTTAGCACTATCTCTTTATACTGCTTCTTCATTACAAACTGCCTGTGAAATAGCATGCCTGAGATTTCTTTTATGTTTTTTGAAACTTTACATGCCTGTGATGATGTATGTTTACTCTTATACTTTTTATTTGTTATGTTTTCTCACTTTTGTTCCTTATGCTTTAATTGCGGGGGAGCCTTCTGCATTTAATGCGGGGGAGCCTTCTCTTGTGCAATTATTTTGCTAAGTGACAAAGGGGGAGAAAATTTAAGATCTAACATTTTTTTTTGAGTTAAATACAGGACATGAACAATTCACGTTTTGATTCTTTTTGAACAAGCTTAATGTTATATCATTCATAGTTTGTCAATTATCAAAATGGGGGAGATTGTTGGCCCATTGGTCATATGGTCAACCTGATTTTAATAATTGATCAAAACTCTGTCTGGATATACGAAGCTAGTTGGGACATCTCAGCTTCTTGGACATAAGCAAGATTAGATATTCACTCCGTTCAAGACTGAAGATCTGTTTGCCTACTTGAGTCTGTATTTCCTATGCAATATAATTTTTACTTTATTTGAGTCTAGGAATACGTTGTACACCGAGTCGTACTGGCAAATAGGCTATCCCCAAAAAAGTTCAAAATGTTTTCAAAATGACCTGTCAAAAAGGTTTTCAAAAAGGTTTTCAAAAATTACCAAAACCTATTTTTAAAACCCTAACCTAACCCTGACAGAACTCGGCCAGAGTTCGGTTGGTGGCCGTTTGATTTTTGAATTCTCTGGAACTTGGTCCTCCTGCAGTTGCGGATTTGACCGAGATTTGCTCATAGAGTTCTGCCCGAATTCTGACAGAGTTCTCCCTTTGGAACTCCTATAAATAGAGAAGGATTTCGATCATTTCAATTCACTCATTCACTTTCAATCTTCTCTCTATCTAAAGCTTTCTGCCTTCCAAAGAGTTTTCTAGAGCTTACAATTTTAGATCCCAAGCCAGTTACAATCCTCTAGTCAATTTGCCAGTGCGCTACGGTCTAGAAGTTTCTGAGAGATTGTAATCAGAAGGCTTGATTGAAGAATACCTCTTCACATTTGAAGTTGGTCGAGTTCTTCGTATCAAAGCTCGCGTTGTAGAAGTTGCAAGGACTTCGTAAGAAAACTTGCGGTTTTTCCAATAGTGGATTCAACTAGTAGCAAGAGTTCTACCGACTGGATTAGTCCTCAACAGAGGGATACCAGTATACATCGCTGTCTTTGTGTTTGCTTTCTGAACTCTGCCTTTACATTATTTCAACTGTGATTATATACTGTGATTGTGTTGCTAACATTTTTTAATTAGCATTATTCCGCTGCCAACTCTATTCACCCCCCTCTAGAGTATTACGCTTTACTATATCGTTCCTACAATTCGTGCATATCTTTTCTATTCTCTTGATCGTGGCTACTGGGAGAAGAATTGCCTGAAGCCAGAAGCATGCAATGGCCATAATAACCAACCTCACCAGCTCAATGGTCCCCCAAAGGATAAACTCAGTACATGCCATCCTTCCACTCGGCGTTGTGTATACCCTATGAGGTTTTGACATTCCTGCGCCATTGCATAATTAATGGACAACAGAATCCCCAGGTATTTGACTTGTAGATTTCCCCTTGTTACCCCTAACCTCTAGGTGGACTCTTCCATATTGGAACAATATGAACTAAAATATGCTTTGCTCTTATCCCAGTTCAAATAGAGACCAGTATGTTGACCAAATACCTCCATGATCGATGCCAGTGTATATACCCCCTTCTGTGTTGGTGCCAGAAATACTAACAGATCATCAGCGTAAATTTGGTGCATGACGTGTGGTTGGACACTCCTATGCAAGGGTGTGATGCTTCTATGCATAACCGCCGAGTCAAGTAGACATATAAAGTACTACATAACTAGAGTAAATAAATACGGGAACAGGGGGTCACCCTGTCGCAGGCCTCTATTGCTCCCAAAAAAACCACACAGTTGTCCTTTGATAAGTACCGAGGAAGTCGGAGTAGATATGAACAATTTGGAGCAAAGCCCATCGCCAACATGATATGACATACAAATTCACAGTTGATAGTGTCATATGCCTTACGTAAATCTAGTTTGAGACAAACTTTACTCCCCCGGGTTTATTAAAACTCTGTATCATCACATGGGCCAATATATTATTCTCAGCAACCTCCCTGCCTTTGATGAAGGCAGTTTAGTTCAGTGAGACCAACTCCTACATTATATTTTCTATTCTTCTGTACATCAAATGAGTGATTATCTTATATAGGTAGTTGTAACATGCTATCGGCCGAAAGTCAGCCACGAACGTAGCTCCTTCCTGCTTGGGTATGAGTGTGAGAAATGTATAGTTTAGTTCCCGTAGTAGCCTTCTATTGACAAAGACGTCCCCCACGACCGCCAATACCTGCTCTTTAATGTCCTTCCAATGATGCTTGTAAAATTTGCTACTAATGTCACGATCCGCACCCAGTGTAAGGGGACGAGAAGTGGGTACGTCCAGCCTATGCCGCAGTATCGACGGTAGAACGATGTCCTAGGTTACAACATCTAACAATATAACCATACATGTACAATGATATACGCTCCAAAAGGAGGACAATATAAAGGTACAATCCAATCACAGAATCTAAGATGGAATAAAGAGAGTAATGGATGGATAAGATAAAAGAGTAATCTCCAACAAGAGCTACAATGAGAGTAATATCTGAATGTACAACATCACAATATCCAATAAATGAAAGTACATGAAATAAGACAACTAAAAGGGAAACTAGTGTAGAAATCTAATCTAGACAATAGGCAAGTCCTCAGCGACTGTAGGATCCTCCTGAGGATCCAAGTCACCGGTGTCATCTAAGCCTGTGCCATAATATGTAGGAAAGAACTCCTCCTCATCACCTGTAATATTTTTAACAGTCCAATCAGAATAGGAACAAGCACAATACATCTCACACAGTTCATATCTTGACAGAAAATATAAAGCATGTGATAGGTTAAGATACATAAAACGCTGTAAGAAATAAGCATGAAAAAAGAGAGAGAAACTGATAAATGAAGCTATCTATATATGATAATAGAGAACTGTAAGTGACTATGTGATTTAGAGTACAAGATAGACATATGAACGGCTTGATTTGCACATGATTACACTAAAGAGTTTGTACATGATTACACTACTTTAGAATTGTTCACATGACTATTTTTACTCTCCCATGCCCCAATCAATACACAAGGATCTTGACAGGTTATGTTATTGCACATGATAGTTTATACATGAAGCTCATAAGATCATGAGAGTACATAAGAGCACATGAGTATACATGAATAATAAGAGTCCATAAAATATATGATGTTCGTGAAAAGCACATGACATGATGTATTCGATGCACCCGAGGGGGTAATATCTCATGTAAAGATCCATATAGTACTAATCCGTGATAATGTCGTGTCAGCATCAAGTATATTAAACTATGACAAGAATATAATTCCTAACAAGTATGAAACGGCTAGAGAATGTACTCGCCTGGTATCTCGACTGTCTGATGAAAATAAGAGTCCGAACTGGAGTATCTGAGTCCTATTTAGAATAACCATAGGTTACAAAGTGTCTAATATGAAATAAGAATAGCCTACAATGCATTCTAAATGATTTTAGGTCCTTCTAAGTCAAAGTCAACCCATGGTCAACTCTGGTCAAACCTGGTCAACTCTGGTCAAACATGGTCAACTATAAGTCAACTAGTCCATCTACCAAATTTTAGGTCAAACACAAGTTATCAAGTCATTTTAAGTCCGTTTGAGTCGATTTGGATCAAGTTTGACTTAAAGTTGACTTTTGTCAACTTGGTCAACTTGCTAGTCAACTCGGCCAATTTAGGCTCGTTGGGTCGATCCTAAACTGACACATTAACCTTTAGACTATATCTTAAAGCAATCACAACATATCCCTATATATTTATATTCATACATTACATATAGTTATATCAATACAACATAGGTATGAAATACAAGTAACATATATACAACATACCACAAGAAGGTTAAAAAGTGAAAGGATAACTGAAATACAAAAGGGGGATGAAAGAAATGGAAGGAAAAAAAAGGAGAAAGGAATGGGATAATGAAGACCAAAACTGAATTATAATGAGAACCAACTCTTCAACACTAAAATGAAAACTTGTAAGGGTTCTCAGTATTCAAACTAAGAATGCAAGTTAAAACCAAGAGCCTCTGCTCAAAAATGAGAGTAATGAGAACACAATAACAAATACATAAGTCGAACTCCACAGGAAACCTGAAATCCTCTCATGAACAGAAATACCAAACCACAGTTTATGAAGGTTGGCTCAGTTCAAAGCTGAGCTCAACCTGAAACAACCAAAGTAAACCCATATCCCCTAAAACAGTTTCAATATCTGAGAATAGATCAAATACCAACTGAGAACAATGTCATGAAGAACTAAGAAAACATAAAAAGGGTTCACTACTGAACCTGAAATAAAGCTACAGTTGATAACCTGAGATCACACTCCTAATTTAAAATCTGATATGCAAAGACCACAAAACCATAGACTCAGCTAAAAAAAAAACACATCAAATACACATAGGCAAACACATATCAACCTAAGATACAATCAACTCTAAAAACTGAGTTCAAGATCGAAACTCTCACATAAAACTCAAATCCAACTTTCACATCAAAACCAAAATTTCAAACCAAAACCTATATCAGATATTTAATTTCGAAAAAAACCGTATCAACCCAAATCGAATATCCCAATGATCCCATATATGTAAACATGATCTCAGACATAACCACATTTTAAACATCATCAATTTAACCATGAATTAGCAGTTAATCCATTTTAAAACTCTGAAAACTCAGTTTCAGTAAAAACAGGGAATGCAAACATTCAACCTCAAATTAATTTCGAAAACCCGAATAAATCAACCATTAAATGTATACAGATAATTAGGCATGTTATATGTGTCATAGGGGTGTGATTCGTGTCCAATAATAGTGGACAGGAAGTGTCAAATACCACAGAACACACACAGTGAACTCGTACACAGATAGCCTCGTACGGTGGGGATACGGACTCGTGTACACGACTCACGACACAAGACACCTCATGCTCGTGTCTAGGTATTCGCCAGGGGTAGGGCTACGTGTTCATGTCCCTGTACTGTGTCAAATCTGTGTCGTGTCGCGTGTGTGGGTGCGTATCAAAGAGGCTATTTCACGTGTGTGCATACAGTGAAGAGCCAGTGTGGGCTAGATCTCGTGTCCGACACGACACGAGATGGTCCAAAACTCGAGGGATGGCCTGGAAGTGATAGCCCCCACCTATATGCCAAGTGGCACGAGTCTACGTAGCATTTCGTGTCCAAAAATAGGATCGGGTAGCAGGGCATGTGAACCGTGGCCTCGCGCACGTGTTTGTGTCAAAATTTGGACACGAAAAGGGACACAAAGTGTGCTCAGTCAAATACTTAATCAAAAGCCACGTATAGGGCTACAAATTCATTCAAATAGATTTCAAAATTATTAACAAAAACCCCTTTGAGGCATTTCATCAAACACGTACACAAAATACTGATACGTGTCCGATACGAACATCAAACCAATTCCAATTCCTACCAAACTACACCTACGACTAGGGGACACCTAGATGGATGCATCTATGGAAAGAATTCATGGATTTGAAAGGATTTGAAGAGATTACCTATTGAGGGTGAATTCCCAATGAAAGCCCCAAAATGAAGATTATTTCTTCAATCTTGAATGATCCAAAACTCTTTAAAACTGAGATTGCTAGCCACCAACAGTCCACAAACTTGATTTTGAATCCAATGCAAAAGACTAAGATTAAAAAGGAAGAGAAATAAAAAAAATGGAAAGAGATGAGTAATAGCAGAAACCTAGGTTTTTTCCAGAATAGAAAGGATGAAAAGAAAGGCAAGTGCTCAACAAGAGATATTAAATAGGGCTCCTGGACCTTACATGGCCGACCACCTATGAGATTGGGCTAGGGTTTTGATCCAAGGGCTAGGCTTCACTCTACGAGTTAAAATGAATCAATAATCAAGGGGTTCTAAATTGACATTAACTAATGATTTTTAATTAGCTTCTAACTTGAAATTAACTAGAATGGAAATGTTAAAACCTAATTAACCATGCCAACCAAGTCACTAAGTCATGGTGAGACACTAGGCTAGGTTGTACCAAGGCTCAACTATCATAAGGCCAAAAATCACAATACCAATAATTTAATATATTAAAATAATCAAAAAAAATTACAATCACCAAAATGCCCTCAAACTAGAAAATAGATGTGACAAATCTACCCTCCTTAAAAGAATTTCGTCCTCTAAATTAAAGACAAAACTGAACAGATGAGAAGGATAGAAAAATCATACCTCAAGACTGAAAAAGATAAGGGTATTGCTTGCGTATCTCATCCTCCCTCGCCCTAGTAGACTCACCTAGAGAGTGATGCCTCCAAGATACGCGAACCAAGGGTATCGTCTGGTTCCTCAGCACCTTCTTCCGTCGATCCATAATCTCCATAGGCTGTTCTGGATAACTAAGAGTAGGGCCCACCTCGATCTCAAAATGATCCAGTACATGGCTGGGATCTGCCACATACTGTCTCAACTGTGACACATGAAATACATTGTGGACTCCCTCTAATGCAGGGGTAAGTCCAGTCTGTATGATACGTCACCGACTCTTCCGCTGATAACGAAAGGTCCGATGAAGCACGGACTAAGCTTTCCACCTCCACCAAAGCGAATAGTGCCACGCGTCAAAGATATCCTCAGGAACACCAGATCTTCAATCTAGCACAAACATGGTCTCAAACTTAACTATAACAATCACATGATCAAACAAAATCACAAAACAAAAAAAATCCTAATCCTAAGTCTAAGCTGTACCTCAAACTGCAAAGGTCTTCGGTGGTTAACGGCCCAATGCTGCTGTCTGTCCTGCGCCACGTAAAGTCGATCTCTGATGAGCTTCACCTTCTTGGCTGCGTCAACAACCATCTCAGGTCCCAATAAAGCTCGCTCTCCAACGTTATCCTAAGACATGGGTGTAAGACATCTACGCCCGTACAATGCCTCGAATGGTGACATCCCAATACTGGCCTGGAAACTGTTGTTGTATGCAAACTCCACTAAGTGTAGGTGATCCTCCCGGGATCCTCTAAAATCCAAGACACAAGTCCGCAGCATGTCCTCGAGTGTCTGAATAGTCCTCTCTGACTGTCTGTCCGTTGGTATACAGTACTGAACTTGAGCTGAGTGCCCAAGCTAGTCTGCAGACTCCGCAAGAAATAAAAACTAAAGCGACTATTCCGATTGGAGACAATGTTCACCGGAACTCCGTGTATCCTGACAATCTACCATATATACATCTCTGCTAGCCTCTCGGTAGACGAATCCACTTTAAATGGCAAAAAATGGGCTAATTTGGTCAACCTGTCTACGATGGCCCAAATTATGTCTTTTTCTCCTAGTGTACGCGGCAATCCAGAAACAAAGTCCATCATGATGTGCTCCCACTTCTACTCTGGAATGGGTAATGGCTGTAACAGTCCTTCTGGGCTCCGCCTCTCTGTCTTAACCTGCTGACAGACTAAACATCTGGCTACGAAGCGAGCTACCTCCCGTTTCATCCCATACCGCCATCCATGCTCCTTCAGATCCCTATACATCTTGTTGGCACCTGGGTGCATAGAGTACTGAGAACGATGGGCCTCCTGCATAACCTGCTCCTAAAGCTCTCTACTAGGCACACGCAGTATGGAACCGTGCCTTAATGCGCCATCCTCTGCAAGAATAAACTCATCATCCACCAATCCTGCTCAAACCTGCTCTCGGATACACCGCAGAGCAACATCCTCGAACTGAGTCGACTTGATCCTCTCTATCAAGTCTGATTGAATCTGAAGGCCCCACATCTGTATCTGAACTCCTGGCACAATCACCTCGATCCCCAGGCTCTCCAAATCTGCTAACAAGTGAAATTCCATCGTCAAACACATAGCTACCGGATACCTACTCAAGGCATCAGCAACCACGTTGGCCTCCTCTGGGTGATACTGCAAGGAAATGTCGAAGTCCTTTATCAACTCCAACCATCTGCGCCGCCTCATGTTGAGCTCCTTCTGTGTAAACACATACTTCAAGCTTTTGTGGTCTGTAAAGATATCTACATGCTCTCCGTATAGATAGTACTTCCACAACTTAAGTGCAAAGGTAACTGCCGCCAATTCTGAGTCATGGGTAGGGTAGTTCTTTTCATACGGACGTAACTGCCTGGATGCATAGGCAATCACCTTCCCATGCTGCTGTAAGACACAACCCAGACCCTTTCTTGAGGCGTCACTATAGATAGTGAGCCCGTCTGATCCTGATGGTAATATCAAAATCGGGGCTGTCGTCAGTCGCTTCTTCAACTCATCAAAAGCAACCTGACACTCCTCTGACCAGATAAACTCTACGTCCTTCCGGGTTAGCCTAGTCAATGGCTCAGCAATCCGAAAGAAATCCTGAACCAATCTCCTGTAGTAGCCTGCCAATCCCAGAAAGCTCCTGATCTTCGCAACTGAACTCGGTACTGTCCACGCCTCAACTGCTCTGATCTTCTTTAGGTCGACTGAGATCCCATCTTCGGTCATAACATGTCCTAGGAAATCAACTCGATCCAGGAAGAACTCATACTTCGAGAGCTTGCCATAAAGTTGCTCCTTCCTGAGAGTCTCCAGAACCACTCTCAAATGCTCCTCGTGCTCCTTCAGGGTCTTTGAATACACCAAGATGTCGTCGATGAACACCACCATGAACTTGTCTAAGTGCTGGTGGAACACTTTGTTCATCAAGTTCATAAACACCGTCGGAGCGTTGGTTAACCCAAACAGCATCACCATGAACTCAAACTGGCTATACCGTGTCCTGAATGCTGTCTTCGGAATGTCCTTCTTCTTCTTCACCTTCACTTGATGGTAACCTGAACTCAGATCAATTTTGGAAAATACCTTCGCTCCGTTCAACTGATCGAACAGATCATCGATCCTCGGCAGCGGGTACTTGTTCTTGATCGTGAGGTTGTTCAGAGCCCTGTAGTCAATACACATCCGTACCGACCCATCCTTCTTCGGTACATAGAGTACTGGTGCACCCTATAGTGAAGAACTCAATCGGATGAAGCCTTTGTCCTGCAACTCATCCACCTGCTTCTTCAACTCCACTAGCTCGCTGTTGTTCACTCTATAGACATGGTAAGATATCGGATCTACATCGGACACCAAATCTATAGAGAAATCCACATCTTTGTCCGGAGGTAACCCTGGCAACTCCTCCGGAAATACATTCATATACTCCGCTATCAATGGATGTGGCACACTCTGCTCCTCTACTGAAACTCTACAGAAAACTCCGCTGCTCTGCTCCGTTTTCCGTCTGGTGAACTCGAACTCTGGCTCTCCTGGCACACTAAAAAGAACTCTGCCACCGCGACAATCTATACTGGCATGGTGTCTGCTCAACCAATCCATAGAGAGTACAATATCGTAATTCGGTAATATCATTACGAGCAGACTCACATCCAGTTCTCGGCCTCCCAAAACTACTCTTCGATCCTTATAAATATCACGAACGAGGATGATACCACCCCCAGTCATGATCTTGCAAGTCCTAGACAATGGTTCAGAAGAAATTTGGTGTCTAACAACAAATGATACAGACACAAAACTATAGGAAGCCCCCGAATCAAACAAAGCGAATGCAGGAAAGGAGTCGAGAAGAACATAACCTGCTATCAGATCTCCGACTGCCTCTGCATCCTCGGCTGACATGGCAAAGGCTCGCCCCTGCTGACCTCCTCTGGTCTACTGCTGGTGCTGGATAAACTTCTGCTGCTGGGTCTGCAATGGTCCCTTCTGCTGTCCTGCCGGAGCCTTGGCCCCTGCTCCCTGAGCTATACGTCCTGAAGACATGGGGCAGTTTCTCAGCTGGCGCTTTGCTGAACCACAAAGTAGGCACTTGCCTAGCCTCTTCCTACACTCGTTCCACATGTCCTGGCTTCTTGCAGAAAGTGCAACTGATGACTTGCTGCTGTCTAGGCGCCTGCTGTATCTGCTTCACTAAAAAGTGCACGACTCTGACTCTGGAACTGCTGCTGTTGGAACGGCTTTTGCTGATGCTGATACTGCTACTGATAATGGAGCCACTTGGCTGGGCCTCCACTACCATTGGCTCCATGTGAATCACGACCTCTCTTCAGTTTCAGTTCGAGGTCGTCCTCCGCTGCCATAGCTCCCAACAGAATCTCCTCAAAAGTAGCATTTCTATTGCTCTTGGTCAAGGACTTGTCTTCCTTAACCAAGCCCTTCCTGAACCTCCTAGCCTTTGCTGTCTCGCTAAGGCCCTCCACAAATCTGTCCAGACGACAGAACTCTTCGGCGTACTCCTCTACTATCTGGTTTTCCTGAACCAGGTTCTCGAACTGTATTTCCAAGGCACCAAGTACTGTGTTGGGGAAGAACTTCTCCTTGAAGAGCATCTTGAAAGCCTCCCAAGTCTGCCCCTCTGTACCAACCCTGGGGTTGGTCTGGTACCATGTGCAGGCAAGGTCCTGCATCTGGCTATCCGCTGCTTCTATCTGAAGCCTAGCTGGTATCTCTACGAGGCAAAAGATCTCCTCTATATGCTCGATCCAGTCGTCGGCATATAGGATACCCTTGGTACCCTTGCAGTCTCGCGACCGCATCTTCTGAAAGTCCTGAATGCCTGAAGTCCTCGGCTTGTACGGCTGTATACGCCCTTCCTGTGGTTGGGTAGTCACCTTCTCTACTGCCACTATGGCTAGCTGATGGACATTGTCAATGCCCTGCCTCATATCCTCTGCCTGGCTCCGCTGAGTCTCCATCATCTGTTGCATGAAGGCAAAGAACTGCCCCATATCAACTGTCCCTTGAGGTGGTGGTGGTGGCATCTCTTGAACCCCTGGGGTAGTCCTCAGAACTAGTGGAGGAGCACCCCTAAAAGCTGCAGATGGTCCCACCTGAGCTGGAACAAGAGGTGCTGTGGTCCCAGGGTCCTGCTGAGTCGGGCGAGAAGTGGCATACCTCTCAGCGGTGTCCTTCAGGCCAGAGCGTTACGACCGTGTCTCCACCATCCTGAAGACAAATCAAATAAAGAATCAATTAGTGAGAAAGAAGCAATATAATCATAGGAGGACAGTTCATTTTCAAAAGAAGGCAATTAGCAACAAGAATTATATAAGAGTTTTCCTAATGTGATTGAGTACCTTAACTTATATCCTATATCCTGAGCAGGACGTAGTGATACTTTAGTTCGAGTACCACTACGAAATTGTACTAGTTGCGACTGACCTGCATGGGCCACCACTAAAAATGTGTCACGATCCGCATCCAGTATAAGGGCACGAGAAGTGGGTACGTCCAGCCTAAACCACAGTGTCGGCGGTAGAACGCTGTCCTAGGTCACAACATCTAACAATATAACCATACCTGTACAATGATATACGCTCCAAAAGGAGGACAATATAAAGGCACAACTCAATCACAGAATCTAAGATGGAATAAAGAGAGTAATTGATGGATAAGATAAAAGAGTAATCTCCAGCAAGAGCTACTGTTTCACTTAATAAAATGCCTAAAATTGGCTTTTGAAAGAAAACGAAAAAAAAGTACAGAAAGTACAAATTGTTCTGGGAAGTATTGCTATGGAAGTCTGATCTGAAGGCGATCACTTTGTTCCTTGGACCATACGATAATGATGAAGATCACTGCTAGAAGATGAACAACCGGAAGAACTAAGTCACCAGAAAGGTATCGACGTACTTGGGCACTGATGGCGAGGTCGAATGCTTTCCTGCTTTGCTTCACTCTGTTCTGGAAGAAAAGTTGAAGAAGAATGCTCCCGAAAATCAAAGTTTCTAGGCTCTGATCTCTGTATTCTCTCCTGTCTCTCTGATCATGATCCTCTTAATATGAAAAATAAGTCTATTTATAGACTTGACCCATTGTGCGTAAAAAGCAACAAAATTGGGTTTTTACGCTGGTAACTGTCACCCACGATGGGAGTCACCCTCTACGTATGTTGACACGTGTCCCATTATTTCAACAAAAATAGGGAGCACGTACACACGTTCCTCAATAAATATGGCGTGAAAGCCACGTGGATAAACCACGTTCCAAAGCTGTCAAGAAGGATTGGGCGTAAAAACAACCCAAAATATGGTCCAAGCGTAAAGTGGCAAACTGGCATAAAAACAACCCAAATAAAACTTCTCAGCGTAAAGTGGCTAAAATAGCCTTGAGCGTAAAACTTAGCTCAAATAGACTTTACACTCACAATAGCCTTGAGCGTAAAAGCTCACATAACTATCATGTGTAAAAAAGAAGTGATTTTATTGAGCGTAAAATAGCCTTCTCTGCACACCATACGACAAGTATCAAGTTTGGTGATAATCCGATCTTCTCGACTTCTGTGTTGCATGCTGTCAGCATAATCATTCTGTCAAATCAAATCTTCTGTATTAAATATGGCCTGACAATCTTTTCCTGAGCGCAAAACTCAACGAACTGCCTTGGCGTAAAGTAGCTTGCGTAAAATAGCTAGGCGTAAAATGCCCAATCTCTTTGACTCAGTCCATAGAGCACTTTTTTACGCTCCTACAAGACCCCCTTCAAAGTTTTTGGAATTTGAAAAGACTTCAAAATTTTTGAAATACTTTGAAAATAAAAAGTCAAGAAATGGCGTCGGTCAATACTCAACTATCATAATGAATTTTCTCTCGAAACATTCGAACGACTCTTCGTCTCCCCGAGTTGCATTGACAATTTCAGTTTCCCATAGGGAATATGAAGGATTGATTGATTATATAAGGAAAAGTTTTTCATTCTCACTTCTCATCCTCATATTGTCATGGCACCGAAGAAAGAGATAGAGGCTGACAAGGAAAAGGCTCAAGGCTCAAGGCTTGACATAGAGACGGAGGTCGATCAATTGCTGTGAGCACACAACTTCATGGAGTGCTTTGGACTGACTCCAGTGATCTTCGATCGTATAAATGGTGGTCCCTCAACTGCCTACAAAGGATCCAGTGATGCAGAAGCATTCCTCAATCTGATGCATCATTCAGGGATCCACAATGTGCACGAGTTAGGTGCCTCTCTCTGTCAGCCCAATGAAGGAGAGAAGAAGAAATAATATTTTGTGTAGGGGTGTCATCTATGTATTGTGACACTCAACTTATCTGTAGGGGCCTACTCTCTTTTTATGAAATAAAATCCTGGTGTTGTTTTCACCTTTATTCGTGTGGTGCATTGACATAGGATCATTCTACACCTTTTTTGACTGTTTCCATGTTTGCTCATTCCCAAGAGAAACAAAACAATACGTGGCTGCTGTTCTGTGGTTATGAGCGCCTCTTATTAGGATCTTTCCCAAAATAGACTCAAACCATCTGCTTCTTTGAACCTTTATAAATAGCTGAGTTAAAGGATGCATTCTAATTCCTTTATTCTTCTTCTTCTCCGAAGATGACTTTTTGCAAGACTCCTTCCTCCGACAAGTGATTGATGATGGCAATGCTTTCCAATGTCATTCCCCTACATACCGTGTCATCAGTCGTTGATTCAACAACATCTGATCTCGATGGTAAGCCCATCGTGGAACAGTAACTTTTCTGTGTATAATCATCATTTATCCATTGTTATGCACGTCACATTTCACCGAAATAGGTATTTGATTTTCATAAAAGGGGCAGAGTGCGCTTTTCTTTGATTTAAACAGGGTGCGCAATCGGCTGCCTTTGAGCTTTTGTTGAAAACAATCGCCTATCTTTGATAGATAAGGCGCGCCTGCTGAAAACGAGCACAAATCCGTGATAGATAAAGTGCGCTTGAAAAACGAGCACAAATCCTTGCGCCTATTGAAGACAATCATTTGTCTTTAACTGAACAGAGTGTGCAATCGTCTGTCTTTGATTGGCTAGTATGCGCCTGATGACACTTTTGTTAAAAATTTTCTTTACTGCTTTCTGTGGAAGCTTGGCTGAAGAACTTTTCCAGAACTGGCATTGGTGATATGGATGCTGTGGGGAGTATTCTTCTGACACACACATCAGGGAGCTCATGCGCTTTTGATGCACAAATCACACAACTCAGAACTCTTCGTGGGATAGAAGGGTCTTCCTCAGATGGTAGGAAGAGCCTTTATATACGAAAAGTTGGATGGTGGAGTCAACTCTAACCCGAGAAGTTGGGTAGTAGAGTTCCTTTCACGGTAGAACTAGGAATTATATCCCAATGCTGGATACGTTCCTTTCTCTTCTGATGGGCCGTCTTTTCTCCACCAGTTGTATTGGCAACAACACGTCTTCAGGCTGCCATACTCTGGGATTCTCCTCTCGTCTGAGAGAGAAGACCAGAGTTAATTCCTACTGCTCTTATTGCCATTGAGGCTCAGACAGCAAGGAATTGCCACCAACAACGAATCCAATGAAGAAGATCCAAAGAAGTAATAGATCTCCATTAGGTCATCGTTGTCGTATGGAATGAAAATCTAAAATGCAATAGATTTCCATTATGATTTGTAAAAAATTCTAAGAAATGTAATAGACTTTTATGATGATAAAGTGAGAATGGAAATGACAATTCTGTGGGAAATACTCCTTTGAAACTTTTTTCAATGCTCATGGTATTGTTTGTTTTAATATATTTGTCAGAGGTAATATGAACGTGACAAGTCTTCTACATTCAATAACTTATATCTATCCAGAGGTAATATGGACATGATAGATAATGAAATCTTATTTTCTGTTTTAGAGTATACAATACTATCAGAGGTAATATGGACATGACAGATTGTAACGACTCAAAGAAAAATAGATTAATATCTATTCAGAGGCCAAATGGACATGATAGATAGAAAAAACAAGCAGACTTAATATTTATGCAGAGGTCAAATGGACATGATAGATAATAAATCCAACTTTTTATACCAACTGGTAAGATAAAAGATTAATATTTCTCTCTGAGGAGACAAGTAATATAATCAGCTTAACCAAATATTGGTAACTGGAAAAATAAGAAGACAGACGTCATTGAGGATATATACTAAAACTATGAAAGAATGAATGAACCAACATTTCTTTTGGGAAAAGAAAGATCATTTCCATTCCACAATTAAATGGATGAATCTGATGTAATGAATGGATAGGTCTTTTCAGGAATGAAAAGTTGTTTCAATTTCCAAGACCGGTTCATTAATAGCTCTCTCCTATAAATAGATGAGAACTCTTTGTAACATTTCATCCTTGTTTCCATTCCTCTATTGGAAATGTCTTCCGAGGACGTGCTGCAAAAGACTGAAGTCACCACGAAAGTTGAAGACGTCATCGAGATACGCCCCGAGCCAATTGTGTCAGGCCCAACCGGAATAGGCGAAGGCTCTTCTACGCCCAAGCCACCCCAAGACATCCTCGCTTTCTTAATAGGGCCAGAAAAAACTTCTGAAGACGAGACACTGAGGATGGCTGCCTGTAAGTTTTTTGTGAACTCAGGCAATGATGTCTTCAATGCATTGGCTGACTATGTATTCAATAAGAAAGGCAGTGGTCCTTGTCCTTAATCCTTTGTTCTGAACAAAAAATAAAAATGATTTTATTTTCATTCTATTTTTTTATACATAGTACTTCTTAAGAAATTTGCCATTGATCGGCATCATGAGTAAATCTCCATTGGGCTTAGATAACCGATAAGCACCGTTGGAAAAAACTGTCTCTATGACATAAGGGCCTTCCCATTTCGCTTGTAATTTTCCTTTGCTTTTATGAGTCATCACCATCGATCTTCGAACGGCTAAAACTAACTCACCGACCTTGAATACCCTCTCTTTAACTTTACGATTGAAAGTTCGAGATATACGGGCTTGATATAGCTCAATATGCTGTTGTGCTTGAAGACGCTTTTCGTCCAATCCTTCAAGTTCTTGGAGTCGTAAGCGATCATTGTTCTCTGTGGTTAGCTCATTAGTAATGACTATTCGAAGAGATGGAATCTGAATTTCTAATGGAAGGACAACCTCGCATCCATAGACCAATGAAAATGGTGTAAAACCGGTAGGAGTTCGAACTGTCGTTCGATAAGCCCATAAATATTCTCCAAGTTTCTTATTCCAATCACGTTTATTAGAAGAGACAAACTTTTTGAGAAGTTTGATAATCGTCTTGTTAAAAGCTTCGGCTAAACCATTAGCAGCTGGATTATAAGCCGTAGAAGCCAGATTTTGAATTCGATTCTTATCACAAAACCGATAAAATACCTGATTGGCCAATTGTGGTCCATTGTCATGAATTATCTGTCGGGGAATCCTAAAGTGATAAAGAACATGGTGTTTGATGACGCTAATCACATTAGATGTTTTCACTTCAGCGAGAGGAACTGCTTCTGCCCACTTAGAAAAGTAATCGGTTATAGCCAATATAAACCGATGTCTCCTGACAGAAGGAGGATTAATAGGACGAATAATGTCCATGCCCCAAGCTTCGAAGGGCCAAGAAGCTGCTGTAGGATGCAAGAATTCAGACGGTTGATGAATAAAATCAGCATGAATCTGACATGCTTTACATTGTCTGGCATAATCTACAGCGTCTGCTATCATGGATGGCCAATAATATCCCATTCTTCGAATGCGGTCTTATAATTTCGGACCTGGTTGATGAGCACCATAAACACTATCATGAGCTTCGCGAAGTGTTTGTTTAGCCTTATTTTCTGAGAGACAGTACAACAAAAGTCTATCATATGAACGACGGTATAGGATATGTACAGATGAATCATAATAAAATTGAAATGTTCGTCTCTTGATTGATGCAGCTTCTTTTGGATCTTCAGGTAAAATCCTATGAACCGCATAATTAATGAATGGACTTCTCCAATCCCTCTGTTGGGAATTTGACTCTGTAATATAGCTCTATTCAATATACAGATTATTCTTGACACATAATAAGTCTCGGTCCAACAAAGTAATTATGTTTTGTCTTCGAATTGGAACAGCTAAGTCTGCAGCTAAGCTAGCAAGAGCATCAGTTTCCACATTCTGAGAATGTGGTACGAATTCAATAAAGAATCCTTTGAATGAAAGGACCAATTCGATTACCACTTGATGATAAGGGATGAGGTTAGGATTTCTGACTTCATATGTCCCTCTAACCTGATTAACAATCAGTTGAGAATCTCCATAAGCTTCTAAGAACTCAATGTCCAATTCTTTTGCTACTTGGAGACCAATTAACAGAGCATTGTATTCTGCCACATTGTTAGAGCATGTCTCATTGAGAGAATAAGTACGGTATATGACTATTTTGTCAGGAGAAACTAAGACGATTCCTACTCTGGAGATGATATTGCCTTTAGGTCCAACCCGTGATGCTCCATCAAAGTATAATTGCCAAATATCATCCCTCAAAGTCATGTTACAATCCACGACTTCATCTGGAATATCTTTATATAGCTTCGATGTTTCAGGTATAGGGTGAGCTGCTAAGAAATCAGCTAATGCTTGACCTTTCACTGATTTTTGAGGTACATAAACCATGTCGTAAGGAGTGAGCAACATCGCCCAGGTAGCTAACCTGGAGTTAAGAATGCTTGGTTTTCTCATCAGTACCCGAATAGGATTTATTCTGGAGATGACATGAATAGTTTGACCTGACACACAGTGTCACATCTTTTGTATAGCAAAAACCAAAGCTAGAGATTCCTTTTCTACAGGTGTATACCTGTGTTCAACTCCGACCATCATTCGGCTAAGATAATAAATTGCTTGTTCATAACCCATATCACTTTTCTGTACAAGAAGAGCACCAAGTGAATGATCTAATGCTCGAACATATAGTAAAAATGGTCTTCCCACTAGTGGTGGTACTAGAACAGGAGGATTTGTTAGGTATTGCTTGATGTCATTGAAAGTTTTTTGACACGCTTCATCCCAAACAAATGATACACCCTTCTTTAATAGACGGGAGAAAGGTTGGCATCTCCCAGAGAGATTGGATATAAATCTTCTGATATAAGCAATGCGACCTTGGAAGCCGCGGAGTTCTTTTAAATTGCGTGGAGGACGCATTTTAAGAATTGCTTTGATTTTATGAGGATCAACATGGATACCCTGAGAAGTGATGACAAATCCCAAAAACTTGCCACTGGAAACACCTAAGAAAGACTTGGTAGGGTTCATTTTCAATTGATGCTGACGCATCAATTCAAATACTGTCTTTAAGTCTTAAATGTGATCATCTTTTGATCGACTTTTGACATCGATGTCATCTACATAACATTCAACTATTTTTCATAGATGTTCTTAAAAGATGTTACTCATAGCACTTTGATACGTGGCACCGGCATTTTTAAGACCAAACGGCATAACCGTATAACAATAAACCCCAAGGGGTGTTCGAAAAGCAGTATGCTTCTCATCTTCGGGATGCATCTTGATCTGATTGTATCCTGAGAATCCGTCCATGAAAGACATGCGTTCAAAACCGCATGTATTATCTATCATGACATCAGTAATTGGAAGTGGAAATTCATCCTTTGGATAAGCTGCATTAAGATCTCGAAAATCTATGCAAACTCGGACTTTTCCGTTCTTTTTCATAACAGGAACAATATTGACAACCCAGTCTGGATGTTGTTCTTCACGAACAAAGCCACATGTAATCAACATTTTGACTTCCGCTTCAATTGCATCCATCATGTCTGGTCGAAAACGCCGTTACTATTGTTTTGCAGGCTTGGCATTAGGAAGAATATTGAGTTTATGAGTAGCAACTTTAGGATCCAAACCCGGCATATCCTCATAACTCCATGCAAAGATATCAATATATTTTTTAATCAATTTTATCAACTCTTCCTTTTCATCTTCGGAAAGGTTCTTACTGATGAATATTGGCTTGGATGTAGTTCCGTCTCCAACATCGATTTGAAGAAGCTCATCCTCCGTAGGTGGTTGTCGTTGTTCAAAACGAAGTTCCCACTGTGTGTCCATCTGTTGGGCCCAAGGGTCATTCTCAAATGGCTCAGATTCGCCATCAGTTTGAACCATATTGACTGAGAATATACATTCAGGTTCATCAAAATAGTCTCCTCCAGCATATTCAGATTCAATGAAATAGATTTCTTCGGAATCTGAGGATTGTGAAGAACTAGAAAAGAATTCTTCTTGTATATCGTCATTAAACATGTGGGTCGGATCATATCCCAACCCATGACGAGTTTTCTGGTAAAATGGATCACCACATAATGGTAATCGTCTACCCTTGCCTTGATTGAGACCTTGCATAGTCTTCAAATCATATCCCATATTCTGAATAATCTTGAGAGATTGTTGACTATATTTGTCAATTCGGATTCTTCCTTTATCTTTATCTCTAAAATCATCCGTCTGAACAACCGAGATATTTCTAGCCAGGCCAAACATAATTTGGCACTTATTTTTCTTATCAGACGGAATCACGAAATAAGATTCTTCGTGACGTCTATAAGTTACACAAGCTTACGATAAAGCGGCTACAGGAAGAAGATAGGGAGAAGATGTTAAGAACCTTTGAGCATAAGGTCCAACATCGACATGAGGAGGAAAAGAATTTTCCTTATGGTCAATGTATAAAGTTTCCTCTGTATCTATGTCATCTTTATATTGATGACTTTGATCATCAGAAGATAAAGTCATTCTTTCAAGAAATTTGACAGCCATATACTCAAAATGGAAATCTTCATTGATATTGGAAAGTACAGAATGATCAATATTTACATCATTTACAATTTGACTGCTACGCTTTGGATTAATCATTAACGGACTGTCATCCGCCTTCTGCGTAGACTTGTTAAGGTTGATGATCAATGGTGGTTCTGGATCATTCGTACGAGAAGTACGTCCCTTGACTTTGATCATAAGGGGTTGGTCTTGACTCTTGGCAGGAACATTCACTGATTCCTCAGATGAAGTTCGAGTTTTCCCTTTGACCTTGATCTTCAGAGGTTGGTCGTTGACAGGTTGGGGTTGGATTCGTCCTATGACTTTGATCTTCAAAGGTTGCTCTTCTGGAGGATCTTCATTAATAGACCGATCTTCGGCAGATGATCGATCTTCAGCCATGTCTGATATCTCCTTTACATGATCTTGTTTGTAGAGCATTGAATCAAAAAAATTGGCTTCGACACCCTTGAAAGGATTGATATCAGCAAACTTAGTCTTCACAACCCCTTAGGAATCCACGTACTTGAAGCATTGGTGGAGAGTTGAAGGCACAATATTATGCTCATGTATCCACGGTCTTCCAAGAAGGATGTTGTAGGATACGTCTGAGTTAATAACATAGAATGTCGTCATAGTTCGAAGATCACCAATCTGAATCTTCAGACGAATCTTCCCCAGTGGTTTACTTTTTCCAGAGTTGAAACCAACTATTGTAGTACTAGTGTAAGTTAAGTCACTAGTAGGAATCCTCAACGGTCTTAGCATACTCTGAAGGATTATGCTAATGGAAGACCCAGGATAAATGTAAATCCTGTCAACTTCAGTGGATTCGATATACCCAGTATAGCACAAAGGCCTTTCGTGTTTGTTATGGTTCAATAACATGTCCTCTTGTGTGAAGGTAATATTAGGATTGACCACCATCACACTATGGCATTGTGGGCATGATACTGGTATATTATCGGAAGTTTTGAGTTGGGCTAAGCACGAGTCAGCTTGCAACAAAGCTTCACTCAAAGTTTTGCCACTTTCTTTAGAAAGGCGAAGCAACTCGAAGATAGAGAGTCTAGCCGGAGTATTAGCTAACTGGGCTAGAATATCAAATTTGTAGGGTTTCATCATTACCCCTTGACTGGAAGCAGACTTCAACGGGACGTCGAAACGTACTGCTTTCTGTTTTCCCTTCTTAACCACAGATAGTTTAGTAGGAACAAGAGACGGTTGAGTTGGTAGTGTTTCAACATCCTCTGTTTCTTTGGAGGATCCCTCATAATCATTATGTTACTCTTTTCCAGATCTTGTACCAGCAAAGGTTTCTTCTTCAGATTCAGAAGAAGGAAGTACCATATTGCAGGATTTAGTTTTCCTTCCCTTAACCTTCTTCTTGTGAGAATTTTTATGAGGAATCTCCGAACCCAATCCGACAGTGAATTTGACTTTGAATCTGTAAAGGAAGTCATATTCCTTTATCATAGTTCAAATCCTCTACCTTTTGAAAGTCATAGCCCATCTTTTTCATGAGAAGGACTGATTGCTGACTGTATAAGTGAATGGGCAGCGGACTTTTAACAGGTGGCTCAACAGAGGAAAGAGAAGAGATTTCTGTAATTACAGGAGAAAAAGAAGGCATAGAGACTTCCGAAGAAGGAGAAATAGGAATCTCTGTAGCCATAGAAGAAGAAAGAATACTCGGGATACGAGGACAGATCCATGTAGGAGCTTTCTCATAAGCAACAAAAACTTGTTGTGCCCTGTATAAGGGAACACTGTTCATAGCTAGCCACTGCTGATGAGTCACCTTGAGCTTGGTAGGAGGAGCCAGACTTGGGGGACATATGTTCAAACCTCTCAGTCTATCTTCCAAAGGAATACCATCCCATAGATGATCCAAATCATCTGGATCTGGAATAACATGAGAAATCATGTTGCAGGTTTTGACTTTCTTATCTTTTTTGGATTTTGAAGTTTTTTCTTCATCTTCCATTTCAGGTACCAAGTAAGGATGTACCCACATAATTTTACCATTTTTTAATGTGAGAGGCAACAATCCTTCATTTTCCTCTCTGGCAGGTGTAACACCCCAGTCCTAAAATACGTAGGACTAGAAACGTAGACATGCCAGCTGTATATATACGAAGTACATGGCCTTGTATGTATACATAAGCTGTAATATGCAGTAGAAACCATAACAACTAATCTCATCCACAAATAAAGGAAAATAAAGAATTCATATAATCATCTATGGAAATGTATTTGTACAATATATTGGGCGAAGACAAATCCACTACCAACAAGCAAAGGATGAAATACATGGAAAATAAAATAAGTTTGGCGAGCGAAGCGAAGACGATCCAATTGCAATCATCCTCGAAGATATAGCGATGATCACGGCTAGAGCTAGAACACCTACGTTAGACAAGAGCACACACCTGGCGAGATAACCAGGTCCTCAGAGGGACATAACAAGACACATAATATCATGCCAATAACTGAATAATAGAAGCTCAACATAAAAGTATATATATGACTAAACAAATAAAGATCCTTAACCATTCTATGTGAAAATGCACTTTGAAGACAACGTTCCACACAAGGGCTCTCGAGACTAGAAACACGGCGCGTTAGCGTTTCAACCAAGGCACTAGTGGCGTCTAGAGAAAAGTAAATGCACGGCCCATTAGCACTCAAATGAGAGCTAAGGGACATCTAGAGAAAAATAAATGTACGGCCACTAGCTCTTGGGTGAGTCACTAACGACAACTAGAGAAAAGTAAATGCACGGCACATTTGTGTTTCAACCGAGGCACTAGTGGCATCTAGAGAAAAGTAAATAAGTGTACGGCATACTAGCTCTCGGCTGAGTCATAAATGGCAGCTAGAGAAAAGTAAATGTGTGAAAGCCCCTGCGCCTAATAACTGTCTTCACCCTCCCCATGCACTACTCGTACTGAATCCACACCACGATATTTCTAATAACTGCTAAGTCTTCTAGACAACTATATTAGCATTTATATCCTAACGTTTGTCCTGTATGCACCGATGTACGGTCGGTACGCAAGTCCGAATCTATATGAGACACATGACATCGTGGCACACATGTGTCAAGTCAATGAATACGGCAGAAACAAAGGTGGTCCCTTAACTCTAGGCCAAGTGCATAAAGAAAACTAAAGTGTAATAATTTGCAACTACATATGGTTTTGAAAGAACAAGAAATAAAACATGCATGATATTGAGCAAAAAATTAAACAGTAAAGGCAAGGTGTCTTGCCTGATGTCCGATGACGTCCTGGTGACGAATCAACAACAACACACAAAGAGGAAGGTGCAGGAACAACTTCAGATGCTCGATACGCTTTTTTTAAAAAAACTGGAGGTGAAACAGAGTTCGGAGCTAGGAGATATCGTCGTTCCAAGTTGCTCTTGCTGCTAAAAAGCGGGGCTGAATTCTAATGACGAATTTTAGAGTTTCTATTGGACTAAAAATAATTTCGAATTATGGCTGATAGAAGGGGGATGTATTGGGTTTATATAGGTATTTATTTCAGATTTATCTCCTAAATTAGATAGGATTTGATTTAAATAAAAACGATCTAATTAATGCTAGATATGATCCCAATAGGATAAGAATTTCTAATGGATAAATCTTCCCATAAATTTAAATCAAATAAATTATTTAAAAAAACAAATCAATTTGATTGCAATCCTTTAAATGATCACCATAATAACTTTAAGTATTATTCTATATTATCAAATAATTCAAATCATATGAATCCAAATCCAAATCAAACTGAACATAATAACTTTAAAATAATATCTAATATTTATCAAAATAATTTAAATCAAATAATAAATAAATCATTTAATCAAATAATATTTCAAATCTAGATTAGACAAATCGTAATGCTCCGATTAGTCATCGTAAGTATTTTAAACAATATTTAAATTATCAACATAATTTAAAGTATAGTTGATAACCATAAGGATAATTTAAATAAATTCAAATATAATCAAATAACTGATTAACAATTCAAAATAATACTCGATGTCATTAAATATTATAAAACTTACTTTTATAAATCCAAATCATTATTTAAAAATAAATAGACAAAAAAAAACCTTTTATCGCTCATTTTTTTAAAAAACCAATTTTTAGAAGACCAAAAATAATAAAAATATATTTTATATTTCAAATAAAAAATTTGAGAACATTTTTTTTAGAAATATTATTTCAAACCATTAATTTAAAACTAGTTTTTGGTTACAAAAGTAATCACAAAATATCTTTTACAAAATTTCTATGAAAATTACTTTTAAATACGAAATTAAAATACATAGATATAATTTAAAAAATAATAATTTTGGGAAGATGAGTTACAAATCTACCCACCTTTGAAAATTTTCGTACTCGAAATTTAAGGACTACTAGGATAGACGAACTTGGTTGATCGGTAAAAGGATAGTAAGAATTTGTGATAAGAGAAAACAGATGGAAGAAAAAAGAGAATTTCTTTAATGTGAACATTAATCAATTTGGATGAAAAATAGAAGAAGTGAATGGATATGGCTTGATGTGCACGGACACGATGCACAAACACATTTGTAGGTGGAGAAAATTAATAGAATAGAGAATAATGAGCCTCTCCTTATATAGGAGGTGGAAGCTACTATTTAGATAAGGATTATGATAGTTGCAAATCCCTTTAGATAATTCCTCTATTTATTTTAAATCAAATTCAGTAAATTTCAATCCAAATCTAAATCAATTTAAATCTAATTAAATTCCATCCTTTAGTTTAAAATCAATCAAATTTTAAATATATATATTAATTTAACTATTTAAATAAATCCATAAAATCAAATCAAGATTTAAATTGCCATAATAATTTTAAAATATATTATCCAAAAATACTAATAATAATAATTTTAAAAATTATATTATTATTTAAAAATAAACTAATAAATAATTATAAAATATATATGTATGTCTAAATAATATTTACATAAATATACTTTTCTAATATACCATTTTATAGGAAAATTATTTATTATTATATCTGTATAAATGAAAGGCTTTTCATAATTAAAATCATAAACTTGAAAATTTAGGCACGATAGCTAAAAATAATTATTATCTATATTATTTCGAAACTATAATAGAAAAAAATATTTTTTAAAAATATGTACGCTCGCACATAGTCGTACTAGTCGAGCAATTACAAAAAACAAAATTTTGTGCACGACGTACAATGCAACTACGCGATGTACAATATACAAAAATAAATTAATATCAAATTTATTTAAAAAATAGTAGAAATTTAGGGGTTTTACAGCAGGCGGGATATTCACAATCTTCATCGTCGCCTTCGAAATTGGGACAATCCCATCTTGGACTTGTTGAGGAGGAAAACCTTCGAATTGAAGAGAAACCATATTGGTTGTGACCGTATGCTCATCGTTAGTTAAAGCAATGGCATTGGCATTGATTAGCTCCTGAATTTTCTTCTTTAGAACATAACAAGCCTTAGTGGGATAATTTATGTATCTATGATAGATACAATACTTGGGATTGTCAGTGAGATTCACCTCATTAGGCCTTTTCGGCTCCGGAATTTAGAGTTTTCCACTCTTTACCAAACATTGAAATATCCCTGGGATATCACTTTCGTCAAAAGATATTCTTCTTTTGGTTTAGAAGACTCTTGATTATTCGACGTCGTTTTGTTTTTGGAAATATTAACCATAAGAGTATCCTTTCCTTTCCCATTACGATTGCCAGAATTATTACCAGAAGAACCTTTCTTTCCTTTGTCTTCTGAAGCGAAGATCATCCCGTGCTTCCTAGCCAATCTACCATTAGTCTCGACTGAAACTGCTGTTATGATAAATGAGGCCTAATCTGTGAATTGGGAACTCGTAAAGACAGCAATAGATGGTCGCAGATTCATCTTGCACGTATTAATCAGTGCTGAATCTAGCATGCCTGGAGGTATCTTCAGAGTTGCCTGTCGGAAACGGTCAATGAACGTCCGAGTATCTTCCTTTTCCTTTTGTTTGATTTCTATTAAGGAAGACATGTTCATGTCCATACCTCCTTCATAGAAGCGGGAAAGAAACATTGCTTTGAATTCGTCAAAAGACGAAATGCAATTGTCTGGTAAACTACGATACCAGTCGTAAGCTGAACCCGTCAAGCACCCGATGAACACTCGAGTGAGAAGAGCATCATTTTTCTGCAGATGCACAGTCATAATATCAAAGTAATTGATATACTGACTAGGAGAAGCCTTTCCATCAAACAATACCAATGATTGTGGCTTAAATTTTGGTGGAAAGGGTACATCATTCCAATGAGGAGGGTAAGGTTGCTTAATCCCTAACCTCTGGAGTTGATCCTTATGCTTCAGAACTTCAAACCGTGTTTTTAATTCTCACACTGCTTGAATAGCTTCACTGGTTTGAGGAAGCACATTTGATTGAATTGTTATCGGATCTACCGTAACTCCCACCGGAGGTGGCACATCTTCTGGAATGATGGGATCTGGGGATGCAGAATTTTGGTTAACAGCAGGCTCTTGAATATTCAAAGGTATATCAACCCCTTGACTATCTTGAGTTTGTGCTGCTACTTGTACCGGTGTTGCTACTGCCGGCTGAGCAGTTTGTTGAGTCATTATTATCTGGTGCATGCTTTACATCATAGTATGCATGTCCTTTAATGATTGCTCAACGGCAGTGAGACGTTGTTCTGTATTAGCAGATGACGTCTCCGGTTCATCTCCAATAGCGTAGGATTCAACCTCTCTTGAAGATATAGAAGGATTGGTATAGAGGTATGAATCGACACTATTTGTTTCGGACTCAAGAGATTGAGTACCCCCAGCTTCTGAATCAGAAGTCTGCAACTGTCTTTGCCTTCTTGATCGAGTATTCTGATATACTCCTTCAAAGGAATCAAGAAGTCTGTTGAATTGTTGTTGACCTGGAGTTTGGGACGTGTTGTGTCTTGGACGTCGTCCACTGTTGGTATGAGATGCCATATTGACTGATGCATATGACAACTCATGTTCTTGGTCATCAACTTGTTGTTGAAGCGTATTGAAACTTAACCGATCAAAAATTGACCGTTTGGAAACCGAACAACAACACTTGATTACAATCTGATGACACTCGCAATGGTGATTCTCTTGGGGAAGTGTCACAGGAGATCGTCTATCTTTACGTTTTTGCACTAACAACTCGCGTAAATCAGAAGGAGCAGAAGAAGTAGTCTTCTTTATTATATTTGGGGTAGAGAAACGTTTAGTCCCTTGTGTATAAAGAAGATTACTGGCTGCATTCGCAGAACCAAACTTTATATTTTTACGTGCTTGGAGTTGCGTGCATAAATCCTGAGATTTTTGAGCACAAAGGACTCCATCAGCATTGTACGTAATTTGAAGGTTTGGAACTTTGCGTACAGCAGTATAAGAAGGTTGTTGGTTAAAAACAGAAGTTTTACCAACTATATTTTTATGCTTCATGCATGCAGGTACATTCACTTTAGATGCAGAAGCATCCTTGTGAATTTTATCTATACTGCCACAGACATGAGATTTACCTTTACGCACAAAGCGTAAAACATGAGTATTGCCACGTCATAGACGGAAGATTTTCCTTTATGCATAGAGCGTAAATTTTGTGTATCTACCGCGTCACAGACGGGAGACTTATTTTTACGCTCAGAACGTAAAATATTGGGGTCTACCACGTCACAGACGGGAGACTTATTCTTAAGCACAGAGCGTAAATCTTTGTTTTTACGTACTGGACGTAAAACCTGGTTTTTACACGCTGGGCGTAAAACTTGGGAATCTTCACTGTCACAAACAGGAGATTTATTTTTACGCTCAGGGTGCAACTCTGAAGTAAGGACTGCCTCGTTACAAACGGGAGCCCCTACAACAGGAGTAGGAAGGATTCCTTTGCCTTCAGAGACAGCAGGGAGATCCGAGGATGCCTTGGATTTGGGAATCCAAACTTTTTGCGCTTTCCTCGATTTCTGAACATTGGAGTAGCGAGTACCACCCCCAGTTCGGAGCATTTCTTCGTAGGCAGTCTGGTTGAAGTGTACAACCAGAGTCTTCTTTGTCGATCCAATCGACACATCATCGTATTGAGCAATTGCCTCCTCGTCAGAGGAGAAGGTCGTCCCCTGCAGAGTCGCTATTTTGTTTCACTTAATAAAATGCCTAAAATTGGCTTTTGAAATAAAACGAGAAAAAAGTACAGAAAGTACAAATTGTTCTGGAAAGTATTCCTATGGAAGTCTGATCTGAAGGCGATCACTTTGTTCCTTGGACCATACGATAATGATGAAGATCAGGTATCGACGCACTTGGGCACTGATGGCGAGGTCGAATGCTTTCCTGCTTTGCTTCACTCTGTTCTGGAAGAAAAATTGAAGAAGAATGCTCCCAAAAATCAAAGTTTCTAGGCTCTGATCTCTGTATTCTCTCCTGTCTCTCTGATCATGATCCTCTTAATGTGAAAAATAAGTCTATTTATAGACTTGACCCATCGTGCGTAAAAAGCAACAAAATTGGGTTTTTACGCTGGTAACTGTCACCCACGATGGGAGTCACCCTCTACGTATGTTGACACGTGTCCCATTATTTTAACAAAAATAGGGAGCACGTACACACGTTCTTCAATAAATGTGGCACGAAAGCCACATGGATAAACCACGTTCCAAAGTAGTCAGAAAGGATTAGGCGTAAAAACAACCCAAAATATGGTCCAAGTGTAAAGTGGCAAACTGGCGTAAAAACAACCCAAATAAAACTTCTCAGCGTAAAGTGGCTAAAATAGCCTTGAGCGTAAAACTTAGCTCAAATAGACTTTACACTCACAATAGCCTTGAGCGTAAAAGCTCACATAACTATCGTGCATAAAAAGAAGTGATTTTATTGAGCGTAAAATAGCCTTATCTGCACACCATACAACAAGTATCGAGTTTGGTGATAATCCGATCTTCTCGACTTCTGTGTTGCATGCTGTCAGCATAATCATTCTGTCAAATCAAATCTTCTGCATTAAATGTGGCCTGACAGTCTGTCCCTGAGCGTAAAACTCAACGAACTGCCTTGGCGTAAAGTAGCTTACGTAAAATAGCTAGGCATAAAATGCCCAATCTCTTTGACTCAGTCCATAGAGCACTTTTTTACGCTCCTACAGCTACAATGAGAGTAATATCTGAATGTACAACATCACAATATCCAATAAATGAAAGTACATGAAATAAGACAACTAAAAGGGAAACTAGTGCAGAAATCTAATCTAGACAATAGGCAAGTCCTCAGCGACTGTAGGATCCTCCTGAGGGTCCAAGTCACCGATGTCATATAAGCCTGTGCCATAATATGTAGGGCAGAACTCCTCCTCATCACCTGTAATATTTTCAACAGTCCAATCAGGACGGGAACGAGCACAATACATCTCACGCAGTTCATATCTTGACAGGAAATATAAAGCATGTGATAGGTTAAGATACATGAAACGCTGTAAGAAATAAGCATGAAAAGAAAGAAAGAAACTTATAAACGAAGCTATCTATATATGATAATAGAGAACTGTAAGTGACTATGTGATTTAGAGTACAAGATAGACATGTGAACGGCTTGATTTGCACATGATTACACTAAAGAGTTTGTACATGATTATACTACTTTGGAATTATTTACATGACTATTTCTACTCCCCCATGCCCCAATCAATACACAAGGATCTAGACAGGTTATGTTATTGTACATGATAGTTTATACATGAAGCTCATGAGATCATAAGAGTACATAAGAGCACATGAGTATACATGAATAATAAGAGTCCACAAAATACATGATGTTCGTGAAAAGCACATGACATGATGTATTCGATGCACCCGAGGGAGATACATCTCATGTAAAGATCCATATTGTACTAATCCGTGATAATGTCGTGTCAGCATCAAGTATATTAAACTATGACAAGAATATAATTTCTAACAAGTATGAACCTGGTCAACTATAAGTCAACCAGTCCATCTACCAAATTTTAGGTCAAACACAAGTTATCAAGTCATTCTAAGTCCGTTTGAGTCGATTTGGATCAAGTTTGACTTAAAGTTGACTTTTGTCAACTTGGTCAACTTGCTAGTCAACTCGGCCAATTTAGGCTCATTGGGTCGATCCTAAACTGACTCATTAACCTTTAGACTATATCTTAAAGCAATCACAACATATCCTTATATATTTATATTCATACATTACATATAGTTATAGCAATACAACATAGGTATCAAATAAAAGTAACATATATACAACATACCACAAGAAGGTTAACAAGTGAAAGGATAACTGAAATACAAAAGGGGGATGAAAGAAAAGGAAGGGAAATAAAATGAAAGGAATGGGATAATGAAGACCAAAACTAAATTATAATGAGAACCAACTGTTCAACACTGAAATAAAAACTTGTAAGGGTTCTCAGTATTCAAACTGAGAATGCAAGTTAAAACCAAGAGCCTCTGCTCAAAACTGAGAGTAATGAGAACACAATAACAAATACATAAGTCAAGCTCCACAGGAAACCTGAAATCCTCTCATGAACAGAAATACCAAACCACAGTTTATGAAGGTTGTCTCAGTTCAAAGCTGAGCTCAACCTGAAACAACCAAAGTAAACCCATATCCCCCAAAACAGTTTCAATATCTGAGAATAGATCAAATACCAACTGAGAACAATGTCATGAGTAACTAAGAAAACATAACAAGGGTTCACTGCTGAACCTGAAATAAAGCTACAGTTGATAACCTGAGATCACACTCCTAATTTGAAATCTGATATGCAAAGACCACAAAACCATAGACTCAGCTCGAAAAAAAACACATCAAATATACATAGGCAAACACATATCAACCCAAGATACAATCAACTCTGAAAACTGAGTTCAAGATCGAAACTCTCACATAAAACTCAAATCCAACTTTCACATCAAAACCAAATTTTCAAACCAAAACCTATATCAGATATTTAGTTTCGAAAAAACCGTATCAACCCAAATCGAATATCCCAATGATCCCATATATGTAAACATGATCTCAGACATAACCACATGTTAAACATCATCAATTTAACCATGAATTAGCAGTTAATCCATTTTAAAACTCTGAAAACTCAGTTTCAGTGAAAACAGGAAATGTAAACATTCAACCTCAAATTGATTTTGAAAACCCGAATAAATTAATTATTAAATGTGTACAGATAATTAGGCATGTTATATGTGTCATGGGGGTGTGATTCATGTCCAATAACAGTGGACACGAAGTGTCAAATAGCACAGAACACACACAGTGAACTCGTGCACAGACAACCTCGTACGGTGGGGACACGGACTCGTGTACACGACTCACGACACGAGACACCTCATGCTCGTGTCTAGGTGTTCGCCAGGGGTAGGGCTACGTGTTCGTGTCCCTATACTATGTCAAATTTGTGTTGTGTCGCGTGTGTGGGTGCGTATCAGATGTGCCATTTCACGTGTGCGCACACAGTGAAGAGCCAGTGCGGGCTAGATCTCGTGTCCGACACAACACGAGATGGTTCGAAACTCGAGGGGTAACCTATCAGTGATGGCCCCCACCTCTGTGCCAAGTGGCACGAGTCTACATAGCGTGTCTTGTCCAGAAATAGGGTCGGGTAGCAGGGCAGTGAACCGTAGCCTCGTGCACGTGTTCGTGTCCAGATTTGGACACGAAAAGGGACACGAAGTGTGCTCAGTCAAATACGAAATCAAAAGCCACGTATAGGGCTACAAATTCATTCAAATAGATTTCAAAATTACGAACAAAAATCCCTTTGAGGCATTTCATCAAACACGTACACAAAATACCGATACATGTCCGAAACGGACACCAAACCAATTCCAATTCCTACCAAACTACACCTATGTAGGAGCGTAAAAAGTGCTTCATGGAATGAGTCAAAGAGATAGAAGCATTCCACTCAACATGATCTATTGTTACAGGCTAATGGTTTTACGCCAGGGTCAAGCCAATGATTTTACGCCTAAGACAGGCTAACCACTTTACGCTGGAAAATGCTGTCAAGTCTTGCATTTAATGCAAAGTCTGACATGAAGATTTAATGATGGCATATATCACAGAATTCGAAGGGATTTATTTTACACAGAGACCAATGTTGTCGTTTAGTATGTGGACTGAGCTATTTTACGCTCACAGTATGGCTTCTTTTACGCATGGAGACTGTATGAGTTTTTATGCTCAAAAGTTGACGTGTGCATAAAGTTTATTTGGGCTACTTTACGCTCAAGGTTGTTTAACAACCACTTTACGTGGGAAGTCCACGTCAGGGCTATTTTACACCTAGTCTACTACTTTACGCTCAGAGTATTTTGGGTTATTTTTACGCCCTATTCTTCTTCACCAATTTAGAACGTGGTTTGCCTACATGGCTTTCATGCCACGCATCTCGAAGAACGTATGTACGTGCATCCTATTCTTATTGAAATGATGGGACACGTGTCAACATATGCAGAGGGTGACTTCGGTTATGGGTGGCAATTATTAGCGTAAAGACGAAACTTTTGCTGAGTTTTTACGCACAAGAAGCCAAGTCTATAAATAGACTTATTTTTCTTATATAACAGACACAGAGAGAGAGAAGAGAATACATAGAGATCAGAGCTCAGAGACTTTGATTTTTCGGAGCATTCTTCTTCAACTTTTCTTCTAGAACAGAGTGAAGCAAAGCAGGAAAGCATTCGGTCTCTCCATCAGTACCCAAGTGCGTCGATACCTTTCTGGTGACTTAGTTCTTCCAATTGTTCATATTATAGCAGTGATCTTCATCATCATCGTATGGTCCAAGGAACAAAGTGATCATTTACAGATCAGACTTCCATAGTAATACTTCCCAGAATCAAATTTGTACTTTTTGTACTTTTTCTCGTTTTATTTTCAAAATTCGATTTCCAGGCATTTTGTTAAGTAAAACAAAAATGACGACTCTGCTGGGGACGACCTTCTCCTCTGACGAGGAGGTAATTGCTCAATATGATGATGTGTCGATTGGATCGACAAAGAAGACTCTGGTTGTACACTTCGACCAGACTGCTTATGAAGAGATGCTCCGAACTGGGGGTGGTTCTCGCTGCTCCAATGTTCAAAAATCTCGCAAAGCACGAAAAGTTTGGATTCCTAAATCCAAAATAACTTCTGATCTCTCTGTTGCTTCTGATGGCAAGGGAATTCTTTCCACTCCTGTCGTAGGGGCTCCCGTTCGTAACGAGGCAGTCCTTACTTCAGCGTTGCACTCTAAGTGTGGCAAGTTATCTCCCATCTCTGACGGTGAAGATAATCAGGTTTTACGCCCAGTGGGTAAAAACCAAATTTTACGCTCAGTACATAAGAACGAGTCTCCCATTTGTAATGAGGCAAACTCTAATGCTTGTGCTTCTAAGTGTAAAAATAAGTCTTCCGTCTGTGACGTGGTAGACACACAAAAATTACGCTCTTCGCGTAAAGGAAAATCTCCCGTCTGTGACGTGGTAGATAATCAATTTTTACGCTCTACGCGTAAAGGTAAGTCTCCTGTCTGTGACAGTGTAGATAAAATTTGCAACGATATTTTTTACATCTAATGTGAATGTACCTAAATGCATACAGCGTAAAAATATTGTTGGTAAAGCTTCAGTTCTACACCAACAACCTTCTTATACTGCTCCACGCAAAGTACCAAACCTACAAATCACACGCAATAAAAATGGAGTCCTTCGTGCTCAAAAATCTCAAGATTTGCGCACACAACTCCAAACGCATAGAAATATACTGTTTGGTTCTGCGAATGCAGCCAGTAATCTTCTTTATACACAAGGGACTAAACGTTTTGCTACCCCAAATGTAATAAAGAAGACTACTCCTTCTACTCCTTCTGATTTACGTGAATTGCTAATGCAAAAGCATAAAAATAGACAATCTCCCGTGACACTCCCCAAAGAAAATTATCACTGTGAGTGTCACCAGATTGTGATCAAATGTTGTTGCTCGGCTTCCAGACGGTCAGTTTTTGATCGATTGAATTTTAATGCGCCCCAACAACAAACTGATGAGTTGTCATATGCATCAGTCAACATGGTATCTCACACCAACAGAGGACGACGTCCTAGACGGAATACGTCCCAAACCCCAGGTCAACAACAATTCAACAGACTTCTTGATTCTTTTGAAGGAGTATATCAGAATACTCTATCAAGAAGACGAAGACAATTACAGATTTCTGATTCTGAAGCTGGGGGTACTCAATCTCTTGAGTCCGAAACTGATAGTGTTGATTCATACTTCTATACTTATCCTTCTGTATCTTCAAGAGAGGTTGAATCCTACGCTATTGGAGACGAACCAGAGACGTCATCTGTTAACACAGAACAACGTCTCACTGCTGTTGAGCAATCATTGAAAGACATGCTTAACATGATGCAAAGCATACACCAGATAATAACGGCTCAGCAAACTGCTCAACCAGCAATTGTAACACCGGTTCAAGTAGCAGCACCAACTCAAGATAGCCAAGGGGTTGATATACCTTTGAATATCTAAGAGCCTGCTGTTAACCAAAATTCTGCATCTCCAGATCCCATCATTCCAGAAGATGTACCATCTCCGGTAGGGATTACGGTACAACCAACAACTTTTCAATCAAATATGCTTCCACAAATCAGCGAAGCCATTCAAGCAGTGCGTGAACTCAAAGCACAGTTTGAAGTTTTGAAGCAAAAGGATCAACTCCAGAGGTTAGAGATTAAGCAACCTTATCCTCCTCATTGGAATGATGTACCCTTTCCACCGAAATTCAAGCCACAGTCAATGGTATTGTTTGATGGAAAGGCTTCTCCTAGTCAGTATATCAATTACTTTGATATTATAACTGTATATTTGCAGAAAAATGATGCTCTTCTCACTAGAGTATTCATTGGGTGCTTGACGGGTTCAGCTTACGACTGGTATCGTAGTTTACCCGACAATTGCATTTCGTCTTTTGACGAATTTAAGGCAATGTTTCTCTCCCATTTCTATAAAGGAGGTATGGACATGAACATGTCTTCCTTAATAGAAATCAAGCAAAAGGAGAAAGAAGATACTCGGACGTTCATTGAACGTTTTCGACAGGCGACTTTAAAGATGCCCCCTGGTATGCCAGATCCAGCGCTGATTGATACATGCAAGATGAATCTACGACCATCCATCGCTGTCTTCACGGGTTCCCAATTCACAGATTGGGCTTCGTTTATCATAGCATCAGTTTCTGCCGAGACCAATGGTAGGTTGGCTCGTGAACATGGGATAATTTTCGCCTCTGAGGATAAAGGAAAGAAAAGTAATCCTGGTAATAATTTCGGCAATCGTAATATGAAAGGAAAAGACACTCTTATGGTTAATCTTTCTAAGAATAAAATGATGCCGAATAATCAGGAATCTTCTAGGCCAAAAGAAGAATACTCTTTTGACGAAAGTAATATCCCAGGGATATTCCAATGTCTGATGAAGAGTGGTAAACTCCAGATTCCGGAGCCAAAGAGGCCTAATGAGGTGAATCTGACTGACAATCCTAAATATTGTATCTATCATAGATACATTAATCATCCTACCAGCGCTTGCTATGTTTTGAAGAAGAAAATCCAAGGGTTGATAAATGGTGGTGCTATTGCTTTAACCAATAATGACCATACAGTTACAACCAATATGGTTTCTCTTCAATTTGGAAATTTTTCTCTACAACAAGTACCAGATGGAATTGTCCCAATTTCGAAGGCGACGATGAAGATTGTGAATATGTCGCCTGCCAGGGAGAAAAATGAAAGGTTGTTGCCTCTTACACTAAAGAATGGTGAAATTATGTGGGCACATCCTGACTTAGTACCTGAAATGGAAGATGAAGGTAAAACTTCAAAATCCAAGAAAGGCAAGAAAGTCAAAACCTGTAACATGATTTCTCATGTTATTCCAGATCCTGATGATTCGGATCATCTATGGGATGCCATTCCTTTGGAAGATAGACTGAGAGGATTGAACATATGTCCTCCAAGTCTGGCTCCTCCTATCAAGCTCAAGCTTACTCATCAGCAGTGGCTAGCCATGAATAGTGTTCCCTTATACAGGGCACAACAAGTCTTCGCTGCTTATGAAAAAGCTCCTACAGAGATTTTTCCTCGTATCCCGAATCCTTTTTCTCCCGTAGCTACAGAGACGGTTATTCCTCATTTTCCTGTAGTTACAGAGATCTCTTCTTCTTCCTCTATGGAACCACCTGTTGAAAGTCCATTGCCTACTCACTTGTACAGTCAGCAATCTATCATTCTCATGAAGAAGATGGGTTATGACTTTCAAAAGGCAGAAGGTTTGAATTATGATAAAGGAATACGACTTCCTTTACAAATTCAAAATCAAAAATCCACTGTTGGATTGGGTTCTGAGGTTCCTCATAACAATCCTCATAAGAAGAAGGCTAAGAAAAGGAAGATTAAATCCTGTAATATGGTACTTCCTTCTTCTGAGTCTGAAGAAGAAACTTTTGCTGGTACAAGATCTGGAAAAGAGTACCACAAAGATTATAAGGGATCCTCCAAAGAAGCTGAGAATTTTGAAACACCACCAACTCAACCGTCTCTTGCTCCTGCTGTGGTTGAAAAGGGAAAACAAAAAGCGGTACGCTTCGACGTCCCGTTGAAGTCTACTTCCAGTCAGGGGGTGGTGATGAAACCCTATAAATTTGATATTCTGGCCCAGTTAGCTAATACTCCGGCTAGATTATCTATCTTCGAGTTACTTCGCCTTTCTAAAGAAAGTCACGAAACTTTGAGTGAAGCTTTGCTGCAAGCTGATTCCTGCTTAGCTCAACTCAAGACTCCTGACAATATACCAGTGTCATGTCCACAATGTCATAGTATGAAGGAAGCGATTCCCAACATCACCTTTACACAAGAAGATATGCTGTTGAAACATAACAAGCATGACAGGCCTTTGTGCTATACTGGGTATATTGAATCCATTGAAGTTGACAGAATTTACATTGATCCTCGGTCTTCCATTAGTATAATTCTTCAAAGTATGCTAAGACCATTGAGGATTCCTACTAGTGATCTGACTTACATTAGTACCATAATTGTTGGTTTCAACTCTGGAAAGAGCAAACCACTGGGGAAGATTCGTCTGAAGATTCAGATTGGTGATCTTCGAACTATGGCAATATTTTATGTTATTAACTCAGATGTATCCTATAATATTCTTCTTGGAAGACCATGGTTACATGAGCATAACATCGTGCCTTCGACTCTCCACCAATGCTTCAAGTACGTGGATTCCCAAGGGGTTGTAAAGACTGAATTTGTTGATATCAATCCTTTCAAGGGTGTCGAAGCCTATTTTTTTGACTCAAGGCTTTACAAACAAGAGCATGTGAAAGAAATATCAGATATGACTGAAGATCAATCATCTGCTGAAGATCAGTCTATTAACGAAGATCCGCCAGAAGAGCAACCTTTGAATATCAAAGTTAAAGGGCAAATCCAGCCCCAACTTGTCAACAATCAACCTTTGATGATCAAGGTTAAAGGAAGAACTCAAGCTTCATCTGAGGAATCAGTGAATGTTCCTGCTAAAAGCCAAGTTCAACCTCTTGTGATCAAGGTCAAAGGACGTACTTTTCGTATGAATAATCCAGAACCTCCATTGATTGTCAATCTTGGCAAATCTATGCAGAAGACGGATGATAGTCCACTAGTGATTAATCCAAAGCATAGCAATTAAATTATAAATGATGTAAATATTGATCATTATATACTTTTTGATGTCAATGAAGATTTCCTTTTCGAGTATATAGCTGTCAAGTTTATTGAAAGAATGAATTTATCTTCTAATAATCAAAATCATCAATATAAAGATGACATAGACACAGAGGAAACCTTATACATTGACAATAAGAAAAATTCTTTTCCTCCTCATGTCAATGTTGGACCTTATGCTCAAAGGTTTCTAACATCTTCTCCCTATCTTCTTCCTGTAGCCGCTTCATCGCAAGCTTGTGTAACTTATAGACGTCACAAAGAATCTTATTTCGTGGTTCCGTCTGATAAGAAAAATAAGCGTCAAATTGTGTTTGGCCTGGCTAAAAATATCCCTGTTGCTCAGACAGATAATTTGAGAGATAAAGATAAAGGAAGAATCCGAATTGACAGATATAGTCAATAATCTCTCAAGATTATCCAGAACATGGGATATGATTTGAAGACTATGCAATGTCTTAATCAAGGCAAAGGTAGACGACTACCATTATGTGGTGATCCGTTTTACCAGAAAACTCGTCATGGATTGGGATATGATCCGTCCTACATATTTAATGACGATATACAAGAAGAATTCTCTTCTAGCTCTTCACAATCATCAGATTCAGAAGAAGTCCAATTCATCGAATCCGATATTCTCACTCCTCGTGTGTTAAAGGAGACTATTTTGATGAATCTGAGCAAATATTTTCAGCTTACATGGTTCAAGTTGATGGTGAATTCGAGCCATTTGAGAATGATCCTTAGGCTCAACAGATGGACACTCAATGGGAACTTCGTTTTGAACAACGACAACCACCTACAGAGGACGAAATTGTCCAGATTGACGTTGGAGATGGAACTACGCCCAAACCAATATTCATCAGTAAAAATCTTTCTGAAGATGAAAAGAAAGAACTGATAAAACTGATCAAAGAATATATTGATATTTTTGTATGGAGTTATGAGGATATGCCAGGTCTAGATCCTAAAGTTGCTACTCATAAACTCAATATTCTTCCTAATGCTAAGCCTGTAAAACAATAGCAACGACATTTTCGACCAGATATGATGGATGCAATTGAAGCAGAAGTCAAAAAGCTGATCACGTGTGGTTTTGTTCGTGAAGAATAACACCCCGATTGGGTTGCCAATATTGTTCCTGTTATGAAAAAGAACGGAAAAGTTCGAGTTTGCATAGATTTTCGAGATCTTAATGCAGCTTGTCTAAAAGACGAATTTCCACTTCCAATTACTGATGTCATGATAGACAATACATGTGGTTTTGAACGCATGTCTTTCATGGACGAATTCTCTGGATATAATCAAATTAAGATGCATCCAGAAGATGAGAAGCATACTGCTTTTCGTACACCCCTTGGGGTTTACTGCTATACGGTGATGCCATTTGGTCTTAAAAAATGCCGGTGCCACATATCAACGGGCCATGAGTAATATCTTTCAAGAACATCTACGGAAGATAGTAGAATGTTATGTAGATGACATTGCTGTTAAGAGTCGATCAAAAGATGATCGCATTCAAGACTTGAAGACAGTATTTGGATTGATGCGCCAACATCAATTGAAAATGAACCCTACTAAGTCTTTCTTAGGGGTTTCCAGTGACAAGTTTTTAGGATTTGTCATTACTTCTCAGGGTATCCATGTTGATCCTGATAAGGTTAAAGCAATTCTTGAAATGCATCCTCCACGCAATCTAAAAGAACTCCGTGGCTTCTAAGGTCGCATTGCGTATATCAGGAGATTCATATCCAGTCTCTCTGGAAGATGCCAGCCTTTCTCCCGTCTATTAAAGAAGGGTGTATCATTTGTTTGGGATGAAGCGTGTCAGAAAGCCTTTAATGACATCAAGCAATACCTTACAAATCTACCTGTTTTGGTGCCTCTAGTGATAGAAAGACCATTTTTGCTATATGTCCGAGCTTTGGATCATTCACTTGGTGCTCTTCTTGCACAAAAAAGTGATATAGGGCATGAACAAGCGATTTATTATCTTAGTCGAATGATGGTCGGAGCAGAACACAGGTATACTCCTGTAGAAAAGGAATGTCCGGCCTTGGTTTTTGCTGTTCAAAAGATAAGACATTATGTGACAGGACAGACTATCCATGTCATCTCCAGAATAAATCCAATTCAGGTATTGATGAGAAAACCGAGCATTCTTAACTCTAGGTTAGCTACCTGGGCGATGTTGCTCACTCCTTATGACATGGTTTATATACCTCAAAAATCGATGAAGGGTCAAGCATTAGCTGATTTCTTAGCTGCTCATCCTATACCTGAAACATCAAAGTTATATGAGGACATTCCAGATGAAGTTGTGGATTGCAATATGCCTTTGAAAAATGACATTTGGCAATTATATTTTGATGGAGCATCACGGGTTGGACCTAAAGGTAATATTGTCTCTGGGTAGGAATCGTCTTGGTTTCTCCTGACAAAATGGTCATATATCGTGCCTATTCTCTCAATGAACCATGCTCTAATAATGTAGCAGAATATAATGCTCTATTGATTGGTCTCCAAGTCGTAAAAGAATTGGATATTGAATTCCTGGAAGCCTATAGAGATTTTTAGCTGATTGTTAATCAGGTTAGAGGAACTTATGAAGTCAGAAATCCTGATCTCATCCCTTATCATCAAGTGGTAGTCGAATTGGTCCTTTCATTCAAAGGATTCTTTATTGAATTCGTACCACGTTCTCAGAATGTGGAGGCTGATGCTCTTGCTAACCTAGCTGCAGACTTGGCTGTTCCAATCCGAAGACAAAATACAATTACTTTGTTGGACCGAGATTTATTCTGTGTTAAAAATAATTTGTACATTGAACAGAGTTATACTACAGAGTCAAGCTCTCAGCAGAGGGATTGGAGAACTCCATTTATTGATTACGCGGTTCATAGGATTTTACCTGAAGATCCAAAAAAAGCTGCATCAATTAAAAGACGATCATTTCGATTCTATTATGATTCATCTTTACATATGTTATATCGTCGCTTATATGATGGACTCTTGTTGCGCTGTCTCTCAGAAAGTGAAGCTAAACTGATACTCCGTGAGGCTCATGATGGCGTCTGTGGTGCTCATCAACCGGGTCCGAAATTACAGGACCGCATTCGAAGAATGGGATATTATTGGCCTTCCATGATAGCAGATGCTGTGGATTACGCTAGAAGGTGTAAAGCATGTTAGATTCATGCTGACTTTTTTCACCAACCTTCTGAATTTCTACATCCTACAGCAGTTTCTTGGCCCTTCGAAGCTTGGGGTATGGATGTCATTGGTCCTATTAATCCTCCTTCTGTTAAAGGATATCGGTTCATATTAGCTATAACCGATTACTTTTCTAAGTGGGCAGAAGTAGTCCCCCTTGCTGAAGTGAAAACATCTAATGTGATCAGTTTCATCAAACATCATGTCATTTATCGCTTCGGGATTCCTCGACGAATAATTTATGATAATGGTCCACAATTTGCCAGTCAGGCATTTTATCGATTCTGTGATAAGAATCAAATTCAAAATCTGGCTTCTACGGCTTATAATCCAGCTGCTAATGGTTTAGCCGAAGCCTTCAATAAGACGATCATTAAACTTCTCAAAAAGTTTGTCTCTTCTAATAAACGTGATTGGAATGGGAAACTTGGAGAATGTTTATGGGCTTATCGAACAACAGTCCGGACTCCTACTGGTTTTACACCATTTTTATTGGTTTATGGATGTGAGTCTGTTCTTCCCTTGGAAATCCAGATTCCATCTCTACGAATAGCTATTGCTAATGAGCTAACTATAGAGATCAATGATCGCTTACGACTCCAAGAACTTGAAGGATTGGACGAGAAGCGTCTTCAAGCACAACAACATATTGAGCTATATCAAGCCTGTATATCTCGAACTTTCAATCATAAAGTTAAAGAGAGGGTATTCAAGATTGGCGAGTTGGTATTAGCCGTTCGAAGACCGATGATTATGACTCACAAAAGCAAAGGGAAATTCTAAGCAAAATGGGAAGGCCCTTATGTAATTGAGACCGTGTTTTCTAATGGCGCCTATCGGTTATCAAAGCCCAATGGAGATCTACTCATGATGCCAATCAATGGCAAATTTCTTAAGAAGTACTATGTATAAAAAAAGAGACAGAATGAAAATAAAATCTCCTTTATTATTTTTGTTCTGAATAAAAGATTAAGGACGAGGACCACTGCCTTCTTTATTAAATACATAGTCGGCTAATGCATCGAAGGCATCGGTGCCTGAGTTCATAAAAAATTTGCAGGCAGCCATCCTCAGTACTTCTTCCTCAGGAGTTTTCCCTGGCTCTACTAAGAAAGCGAGGATGTCTTGTGGTGGCTTGGGCGTAGAAGAGCTTTCGCCTATTTTGGTTGGGTCTGACACAATTGGCTCAATGGGGCGCGTCTCGATGACGTCCTCAACTTTCATGGAGACTTCATTCTTTTGCTGCTCGTCCTTAGAAGACATTTTCGATAGAGGAATGGAAATAAAGAATGAAATGTTACAAAGAGTTCTCACCTATTTATAGGAGAGATCTATTAACGAACCGGTCTTGGAAATTGAAACAACTTTTCATTCCCGAAAAGACCTATCCATTCGTTACATCAGATTCATCCATTTTGTGGAATTGAATCGACTTTTCATTTTCCGAAAGATACGTTGGTTCATCCATTCTTTTATCAATATTGGCGTGTATTCTCTATGACACCTGTCTTCTTATTTCCCCAGCTACCAATGTTTGGATAAGCTGATTACTTATCTCCTTGGAGAGAAATTTTAATCTTCTATCTTACCAGTTGGTATAAAAAGTTGGATTTATTGTTTATCATGTTCTCATGACCTCTGAATAAATATTAAATCTGCTTCTATTTCGTTATCTATCATGTCCATTTGACCTCTGCATAGATATTAATCTACTTTTCTTTGAGTTCTTACATATTGTCATGTCCATATTACCTCTGATAGTATTGTATACTCTAAAAACAGAAAACAAGATTTTATTATCTGTCATGTCTATTTTACCTCTGGATAGATACAAATCATTGAGCATAGAAGACTTGTCATTTCCATTCTTATTTCATCATAAAAGTCTATTACATTTCTTAGACTTTCTTACAAATCATAATAGAAATCTATTACATCTTGGATTTTCATTCTATACAACAACGATGACCTAATCGAGATCTATTTCTTCTTTGGATCTTCTTCATCGGATTCGTTGTTCGTGTCAATTCCTTACTGTCTGAGCCTCAATGGCGACTAGAACAGTAGGAATTAACTCTGGTCTTCTCTCTGAGACGAGAGGCGAATCCGAGAGTACGGCAGCCCGAAGACGTGTATAAAGGCTCTTCCTACCATCTGAAGAAGACCCTTTTATCCCACGAAAAGTTCTGAGTTGTCTGATTTACGCGTCAAAAGCGCATGAGCTCCTTGATGCTGATGTCAGAAGAATGCTCCTCACAGCGTCAAAGTCGCCAATACCGGTTCTGGAAAAGTTCTTCAGCCAAGCTTCTGCAGAAAACAACAGAGAAATTTTTTTTTCAACAGAAGTATCATCAGCCACTTACTGGTTAATTAAAGACTGATGCTCGCGCACCTTACTCAACAAGGCATTTTTTATGCCAGTAATTCATGTGCACCTAATCCACGAGGTTTTACGCCAATGTTTACGTGCAACAAGGCTTTTACGCCAGTGATTTGTGTGCACTTAATCTACAAGATTTTACGCCAATGGTTCACGTGTAACAAGGCTTTACACCTAAGGTTTTCATGCCAGGTTTTATGCCAATGTTTTACATACAATGCTCCACATTTGTTAAGGATTTGCGATCGTTTAAAGATCGGCATCTATTTTTTTAACAAAAAGTTCAAAAGCAGATGATCGATTTACAAATTGAACTTACCATTAAGGTCAGATGATTCGGCTCTAAGAGTGATTGAATCAACGTCTGGTGACCGGGCGTACAGAGAGACGGCATCGGAAAGCATCATCATTCGTTGGAGAATGAAATCTGGCAAAGAGCTACCGGGCGTACAGAGGGACAGCATCGGAAAGCATCATCATTTGCTAGAAAATGAAATGTTGCAAAAAGCTATCTTCGAAAGAATGAGAATAAGAATATATAAAACATTCTTTAACTCAGCTATTTATGAGGGTTGAAGAAACGGTTGGCATGAGTCTATTTCGGGAAAGATCCTACTAAAAAGGTGCTCGTGACCACAAGGCAGATGCCACGTGTTGTTTTGTTTCTCTTGGGAATGAACAACCATAGATGCAGTTAAAGGAGATATAGAACAATTCTATATATACCAACAGATGAGATCAATATCAAGATTTATTTATAAAAAGGGGAGTAGGCCCCTACAGATAAGTTGAAGAGTCACAACACATATACGACACTTCTATATAAAACATTATTTTTTCTCTCCTTCGTTGGGCTGACGAAGGGAGGCATCTAACTCGTGCATGTTGCGGATCCCGGAACGACGCATCAGATTAAGAAATGCATCTGTATCACCTGATCCTTCATATGCAGTTGGATGACCACCATTTATACGTCCAAAGACTGCTGGAGTCAGTCCAAAGCACTCTATAAAGTTGCGTGCCCGCTCAACCTCTGTCTCTATATCAACCCTTGAGCTCGGAGCATCTTCCTTGTTAATCTCTTTCTTTGGTGCCATGATAGTATAAGGATGAAAAGTAAGAATGAAGAACTTCTCCTTATATACACAAATCAACTCTTCATATTCTTTATGGAAAACTGATCATTATTAATACAAACTCGGGAAGATGAAGAAGCATTCGAAAGTTTCAAGAGGAAATTCATTATGACGGTAAGTATTGACCGACACCATTTCCCGAATTTTACGCTGACTGGTAAAATCTTGACTTTTACGCTCCTATTCAAAGTGTTTCAAATTTTAAAGATATTTGAAAACTTTGAAGGGGGTCTTGTAGGAGCTTAAAAAGTGCTTCATGGAATGAGTCAAAGAGATAGAAGCATTCCACTCAACATGATCTATTGTTACAGGCTAATGGTTTTACGCCAGGGTCAAGCCAATGATTTTACGCCTAAGACAGGCTAACCACTTTACGCTGGAAAATGCTGTCAAGTCTTGCATTTAATGCAAAGTCTGACATGAAGATTTAATGATGGCATATATCACAGAATTCGAAGAGATTTGTTTTACACAGAGACCAATGTTGTCGTTTAGTATGTGGACTGAGCTATTTTACGCTCACAGTATGGCTTCTTTTACGCATGCAGACTGTATGAGTTTTTATGCCCAAAAGTTGACGTGTGCATAACGTTTATTTGGGCTACTTTACGCTCAAGGTTGTTTAACAACCACTTTACGCGGGAAGTCCACGTCAGGGCTATTTTATGCCTAGTCTACTACTTTACGCTCAGAGTATTTTGGATTGTTTTTACGCCCTATTCTTCTTCACCAATTTAGAACGTGATTTGCCTACATGGCTTTCATGCCACACATCTCGAAGAACGTATGTACATGCATCCTATTCTTATTTTAATGATGGGACACGTGTCAACATATGCAGAGGGTGACTTCGGTTATGGGTGGCAGTTATTAGCGTAAAGACGAAACTTTTGCTGAGTTTTTACGCACAAGAAGCCAAGTCTATAAATAGACTTATTTTTCTCATATAACAGACACACAGAGAGAGAAGAGAATACATAGAGATCAGAGCTCAGAGACTTTGATTTTTCGGAGCATTCTTCTTCAACTTTTTTTCCAGAACAGAGTGAAGCAAAGCAGGAAAGCATTCGGCATCGCCATCAGTGCCCAAGTGCGTCGATACCTTTCTGGTGACTTAGTTCTTCCAATAGTTCATCTTCTAGCAGTGATCTTCATCATCATCGTATGGTCCAAGGAATAAAGTGATCATTTACAGATCAGACTTCCATAGCAATACTTTTCAGAATCAAATTTGTACTTCTTGTACTTTTTCTCGTTTTATTTTCAAAATCCAATTTCCAGACATTTTGTTAAGTGAAACAACCTACAGCTAGGGGACACCTAGATGGATGCATCTATGGAAAGAATTCATGGATCTGAAGGGATTTGAAGAGATTACCTATTGAGGGTGAATTTTCAATGAAAGCCCTGAAACGAAGATCCTTCCTTCAATCTTGAATGATCCAAAACTCTTCAAAACTGAGGTTACTAGCCACCAACAGTCCATAAACTTGATTTAGAATCCAATGCAAAAGACTAGGATTAAAAAGGAAGAGAAATGAAAAAAATGGAAAGAGATGAGTAATAGCACAAACCTAGGTTTTTGCCAGAAAAGAACGGATGAAAAAGAAAGGGAAGTGCTCAATAAGAGATATTAAATAGGGCTTCTGGACCTTACATGGCCGGCCACCTATGAGATTGGGCTAGGGTTTTGATCCAAGGGCTAGGCTTCACTCTACAAGTTAAAATGAATCAATAATCAAGGGGTTCTAACTTGACATTAACTAATGATTTCTAATTAGCTTCTAACGTGAAACTAACTAGAATGGAAATGCTAAAACCTAACTAACCATGCTAACCAAGTCACTAAGTCATGGTGAGACACTAGGCTAGGTTGCACCAAGGCTCAACTATCAAAAGGCCAAAAATCACAATACCAATAATTTAATATATTAAAATAATTAGAAATTTTTTTTACAATCACCAAAATACCTTCAAACTAGAAAATGGATGTGACAGCTAAAGCCATCCGGACCCGGGGCTTTATTTGGATCTGACTTCATTATTATGGCTTCAACTGCTTCTATAGTAACTGACGCTAGTAGGAGTTGGTTTCCATATTATGCAACCACTTTTTTGCATACAATTTTAGGAAAAAAAGTTAGATTATTATTCTGATTTAATAGGTAAGAGAAATACTTAACCGTCGCTGCCCAAATAACATCTGGATAATCAATTTCATGCCCATCTTGTCCAATGAGTCTGGTAATGTTATTTCTGTGTTGCCTTGCCTGCACCACGTCATAGAAGAACTTACTAGCTCGATCCCCCTCTCGCAACCAGCCACACTTTGTCCTTTGTGTTAACTCAATTTGCTCCGGCATACGAAGTCGACTAACCTCTTTGCCAATTTCGATCTCGATCGCAACAAGGGAAGGGTTAAGGATGCCCACCTGTAGTGCTGCTTGAGCCCTCCTCGGGCTCACTTTCGCGTTTGCTACCTTTCGTGCCGGTTGTGCTCTAACCTAAGCTTTGAGTTTCACTTTAATCTGTTTCAACAAATACACCAGTCTGAATTGTGGGTTACCACGAACAATTGCTATGAGCCCGACTTCAATTGCGCTGGAGTAGCCTCAATCGACGGGCACTTGTTGTTGTACCTAAATGGTTGGGCTTGTCGGGGAAGGGACGCCACCATACGAACACAAATCGGCGAGTGGTCACTTATGCCTGCCAGAAGTCCTTCTGCCTTCACCGTCGGGAAAGTATCAAACCATTCGCGATTGCCAAGGGCTCAATCTAATTGGCATGTCACCCGCTTCCTCACGGACTTGTTATGCCATGTCACTTATATCCTTTAAGCTTTAATATTTGAAGACCAGATTACATACAATACTTTTGAAAATCTTCCAAGACATAATCAGGAACTATACGACCACCAACCTTTTCTTGCTAGTAAAGTATAGAGTTGAAGTCTCCAATGACGATAAAGGGGAGCCTATACTGATCGTCCATCACAGATGTAATCCGTATGAGGTCTTGCCAGATCCCTTTCCTTCTGCAATGATCATTGTGACCATGTGCGGCCTAAAAAAGGAACTGGAACCCGCTTTTGTTGGCAAATTTTAGCATGATCAACTGATCTGATATATGGACAGCTTGGTCCTCCCAGCTCTTAGAGTCCTACCGCACCCAAATACACGCCATCTCACACAAAGGTTGTGTATGTGGTGCCGGGCTGCGGGAGTGCGTCTAGCTAGCATCCTTTTCGATTTTATTTTAGTTTCTAATAATGCACTAATGGTACATTGTTCCTTTCGCAACACATCACATATCTCTCTCCATCTTCCTAAAGAGCATGCCCCTCGGACGTTCCATGCTATCACTGTCATCAGGCCAAAGTGTTGTTCCCATGCAACCCAACTGAGCCGTCAACTAGGTATTTACCGGCTCGTTCTTCTCTTTCTTACGTGACCCATCAATATTATTGATAATTGTATCCTCCAACTGATGCATCTCCTTCCACATGGGATTATCAATACATAAGGGCATCCTTCCCTCTTGTGTATCATGTGACCCTCTAACCTCGTCCTCCCTCGTGGGGCCTGCGTGTCGTTTCGGCTAGATCTTCCGACAAACATATCAGTGTTAGGCCCTTTTCGTTGGTATGTGTCACTTCCTCTCCTACTTCCTCCCGATCCACCTATTCGATTATCCATATCCTCTCTATTGCTGCCTAGAGGAGTTCCTTGCGCGCGAAAGACCACCATAGGATTGCTTGCCCTCTCAGCTGACATCCCCATGTGTCCAACCACATCTGGGGGTAGACCCTTACTGGCCTGTATTAGTGTAATCGTCCTATCCAGTCTGCTGTCTGACTCTGACTCTATGTTCTGCATTCCACCAACTTCATTGGCCGGGCATGGATTGTTTTGTTGTCTCATCAGGATGGGGCTATTGGATTTCTTTTGATTTTTGCCTTGCATACTTTCCATGCCATTTATCTTTCCTCGGCTGTGCACTTCTTTTGTGGGTGCCCGAAGCACTTGCATATGTGACAAATCAGCGGCACCCATTCGTACACCACACGTTGTGTGAGTACCTCTCCAGACGGTATTTTGTATTCCAGTATAGATGGTAGTTTCGCACCTGCACAAATTTCTACAAAGATACGAGCATACCCCAATATTGTTCTGTATATGGTCGCATTATCTGCTTTAATTGGCTTACCCACCATGCTAGCCAGCTTCGTCATCATTGGGATACTCCAATAATTAATGGGGAGCTCCGTTAGGCGAATCCATATGGGTACCGAGTGTAAGACCTCACGTTCACACTTTGATTCCATCGTCCAAGCCTTCAAGATAATAAGTCGCCCGTCGAACGTCCAAGGACCTCCCTGTAGAACCTTCTCCATGTCTTCTTTCATCCTGAATCATACATAATAGAATCTGTTATCCCTAGCAAAGAACTCCATGTTTCCTCTTGGTCTCCAGACTGTATTGGCATATGCATTGATTTGGCCATAGAAAGGCCTATTGTCCAGTACATACATGATGACAGTGTTGCTCCAGTATTTTTGTGTCTCCATGATATCTTCTTTCGTAAATAATGCTCGTTTCCTATTACCTACCTTCATCGGCTCCACGAATTGCATCTGCCCAACAACTTGATCAGGTTTCAGACGACATAGGTCCGCCCATGATCTGCTCTGCACCTGTGTTGCTTATGTCTGTTTGCCACGCTTGGCCGCCGAGTATCGTCTACGTCCGTCCTCCTCATTGTCTTCTTGTGTCCCCTTATACTACCTGTGGTTAGGGCTAGGACTAGATGCCCCCTTCCCTGATGAAAATCCTGAGTTGCACTTGTGCCGTCTGCGTAGCCCTTCTGGCATGGCCGCTTCTACTAGTACCTCACGTTCCTTTTGCTGCATCTTGCCACCTTTACCCCCTGCCATCCTTATTATACCCCCGAGTGCTCCTCTCGTGGTGTATTACTATCACCACCACATTCTAGAACAATGATATTTTGGTAATTGGTAATTTTTTTGATTATTTTAATATTATTTATTAATGATTTGTATTGGTGTCATTAGTTGGTGAAATCTTAGAACTACATTGTGTAGATGTTAGCCATGACCATATAAACTTAGTTAGTGAGATTAGACTTGTTAGTTAGACCTAATCTAGCTATAATATCATATAGAGCCTATTTATTGACTCAAACCATAAGCCACATTGGGCCCTTTCCTTAAAAGGCTTAAAATAACATTTTAGGAAGGCTTTTAGTCAAATTTCACCAAAACCAAACCCTAGGGAGATCCTTGGATGACCATATGAGTATTTCCCCTTCCTATTTATAGCAAGCATAGCCTTCTTCTTCCTTCATTTATTACAAACCCTAACCCAAATTTGTGTTCTTCCCCAAATTGCCTCCAACATCCAAATTGAGTCCAAATTCCTCCAAACGAATTACAATCTCTTTTTCGTGAGAAAGCCTCTATTGCCTAGCTTGGGAGCATTTGGAGCAATTTGACCATTAGAGCTTGGTGGAAATCTAGATCTAGAAGCTTTCATTGAGAATCCATCTCTCAATTGGTAAGAGCCCTCTAAACCCTTCAAATTTCTATTTCTTTGATATAGATGTATTCATATAGGGTCCCTCTTGTATAAGAAAGAAGTTGGGTCAATTTAGGATTCGTTTGATGTGCATATCACGAGAGTATCGGATACGCACACCAAGTGTTCGATGAAATGACTCTTAGGGCTTTTAATGGTTAAACTTCAGATTTATATACTATTGTGGGTTTGTTTGGCCATGCTATATATACTATGAATAGCTAGTGATGTTATAAGAGTTTGATAGATTATTATGGACTTGGGGTTTGATGTAAGACTAGTAGTTCTTATGGATTCACTGTCCTGCTAACACCATGGGTTCAGTCTCTTGGAAATCCTTGTTCAGTTATTCAAACTTCATTTATGCCTGCATGTATGTTCAGACCAGCATTGGTTATTGCAGTCCAAGACATCCTCAATTCCAGTTTGGAAGGATCATAGAACTTACAGTCATCTTGAGTGCAGGTCTTATGCATCCTCCATATTTCAGTCCATGCATACTCCTCAGTCCAAGTTTAATATGATCAGTCATCATAAGATGTCTACTTCATATATTTTATTTTAGCCACACCCTCACGTTCAGCATTCTCCGTATCAGGCCACACCTTGCATGGTCATTCATTGCATGGATGTATCAGTCAAATTATCCAGTCTACTCCCTCATATCATTATGACAGATCAAATTAACCATATATGCAAACTATTTGAGTGTCTGCATATAGGTCCAGTAAGCATTTGATTTTACACCTCTTCACCTACAAAGTTCGAATTAACCATATCCCTTTGAGTCAACCTTAACCTATCTATCCAACATATGGTATGAATCCTTAGCTTATTATATGATGTGTTCAAAGATGAGCATTCTCTTGTAGCCATCTGTCTTGTTCATAAGCTTGAGCACTCCTTGGATCAATAAGTTAATGTGTCCCTGTATGTTCAGACAAGAACAGGTGTTCCCCATTACTTGTATTGCCTAGCCCAACTGTTGTTCCAGGTTTAATTGATTTGTCCTGTCTCTCTTTGCAGTACATACCTGTTAACCCCTTAGTGTGTTAGCAATTTGTGAGATGATGTATCCTATACTAAGTGAGACATATGAGTTCAGTCCCATGTTCTCTGTTATATTCATTCTCCTTAAAACTTAATGATGCAGTCCATCCAAATAGCCCCTGCCATACCTCCTTTATATTTGTTCAGTCCAAGTGTACCCTATCTTGTTCTGCTCCTACCTCTTAGTTTAGTCCCTTTTCATATATTTGTTTTGTCCCATCTCATCCTTGTCAGTCCGAGATGTCTACTTCATCAACCCTTTACATGTCCAGATTAGATGAGAATTGTAGATGGTGTAAGTTCTTATCAAGTATACTTTTACTTATAGGCAATTGTATCTGTTATATGGATATAACAGATATGAGAGGTAAGGAAGTTATATATATATGGGTGTGTTAGTTATATTAGATTAGTGTATAAATCCTATACTATAGTATCAGTCATAGGTTAGGTGGCTACTTGCATAAGTGGTGAGTGAGGGTGAGGTTTCATGCGAGGGGTCCTGTTGAGCTCTGCAGTAGGGAAATAACCCCAATTGCAACTAACAGCAGGGAATTTGCCTAGATGACTTGTTGCCGTGCATTTGGTTGGGTTTATTAGCAACAACTGCAATTTACCTTGACTTGTGTTGCAGTACCTTGGTTCTGGTTGTGAGGAATATAAAAGGGGCCCATTGGCTATTGCCAGCACAGTGCTTATAGAGCACTTTAGGCAGCAGGATAGCTAGTATCAGTTAAAGATGCATGTTGTATGTGTGAGCCATTAGCTATTAGTTAGAATGGTGAGAGTATCAGCATGTAAGGAGATAGGGAAGACATGGTTTAACCTTGTATCTTAATATTTCTGTCCCTATTGAACTATAGTGAAGACACATTATATTTTAGTTATGAACTTCAGACCAGCAATACATTGCCTATTGTCCTATCATGAGTACAGGTAAACTCATAATATACGTATATGTTGTTGGTAGGTTATAGATAATATATCTTATAGCTTAATGTAGGATATATATATATATATATATATATATATATATATATATATATATATATATATATATATATATATTAGGTTATAGCTTATGAGTATACACATATTATAAGATTTAGATGTTGGTAGTGATAAAGGATGGACTAGTATCCTTGGTATACTAAGGGGACATGATATATATAGGTTGAGGAACCTAGGATTTGAGATTAGACTTTAAGGCCACATTAGCCTAACACTAATAGTCCACTTAGCCAAAGGCCCTAGATTAGACTATGTTGGCCCATTGGTCATATGGTCAAACTGATTTTAACAATTGATCAAACTCTGTCTGGATATATGAAGCTAGTCAGGATGTATCAGACCCTTGGACATGATCAAGAATGGCTATCTACACAGTTTAAGACCGAAGCGATGTTTGCCTGTTCGAGTCTGTATTTCTTTGAGCAATGTATTTTTTATTTTATTGAGTCTAGGAATACGTTGTACACCGAGTCGTACTGGCAAATAGGCTATTCCAAAATGTTTTCAAAATATCTTTTAAAATGTCCTTAGTTTTGAAAAACATTCTTATTAACAAAAAGTTTCAAAAAGGTTTTCAAAAAGGTTTTCAAAAATTTCCAAAATCTATTTTTAAATACCTAACCTAACCCTGACAGAACTCGGCCAGAGTTCGGCCAGAGTTCGGCCAGAGTTCGGTTGGTAGCCGTTTTGATTTTTGAATTCTCTGGAACTTGGTCCTCCTGCAGTTGCGGATTTGACCGAGATTTCCTCATCGAGTTCTGCCCGAATTCTGCCCAAATTCTGCAAGAATTCTGTCTTTGGAATTCCTATAAATAGAGAAGGATTTCGATCATTTCAACTCACTCATTCACTTTCAATCTTCTCTCTATCTAAAGCTTTCAGTCTTCCAAAGAGTTTTCTTGAGCTTTAAATTTCAGATCCCAAGCCAATTACAATCCTCTAGTCGATTTGCCAGTGCGGTGCGGTCTAGAAGTTTCTGAGAGATTGTAATCAGAAGGCTTGATTGAAGAATACCTCTTCACAATTGAAGTTGGACGAGTTCTTCGTATCAAAGCTCGCGTTGTAGAAGTTGCAACGACTTCGTAAGAAAACTTGCGGTTTTGCCAATAGTGGATTCAACTGGTAGCAAGAGTTCTGCCGACTGGATTAGTCCTCAACAGAGGAAAACCAGTATACATCGCTGTCTTTGCGTTTGCTTTCTTATCTCTGTCTTTACATTACTTAGTTGTGATTATTATTCTGTGATCTTGCTGCTAACATTTTTTAATTAGCATAGTTCCGCTGCCAACTCTATTCACCCCCCCTCTAGAGTATTGTGCTTTACGATTTCGTTCCTACAATTGGTATCAGAGCGGGTGTTACAGGTAAAGCAAGGTAACATTAAAATTATTTATTTATTTAATTAATTGTTATATAGATCACAGTACAACACATGACAACTGTGAAATTCACAAGTGAAGGCCAGGCCACAAACAGACCTCCACTGTTTGATGGTACGAACTATACCTATTGGAAAACACGGATGAGTTTCTTCTTGAAATCTCTTGACTTTGATTTATGGTCTATTGTTATTGATGGCTATCAAAAGCCACCTCGTATAAATGTTGATGGAGTTTTAGTTGAAAAACCCCATAACAGATATACAGAGGAGGAAAAGAAAAAGGCCAGTCTTGATGCACGTGCTATTAACGCTCTATTTTGTGCTTTAGACAGAACTGAATTTAACAGGGTGTCTATCTGCACAACGGCTAATGAAGTGTGGAAGCTACTTGAAGTCACACATGAAGGCACGACTCAAGTCAAAGAATCAAAGGTCAGCAGACTTACTCAAGAGTATGAGGTGTTCAAGATGAAGTCCAACGAAACATTTACTCAGATGTTCGAAAGATTCCTGGATATTATAAATCCTTTGTCCTTCCTAGGCAAAGAATACAGTAACCATGAAAAGATTCGCAAACTCCTACGAGCACTTACCAAGAACTGGATTCCAAAGGCTACTGCAATCATTGAAGGGAACGACCTCACAACTATGTCTCTCGAAGTACTCATGGGTAAGCTACTCACTCATGAACTGGAGCTACAAGATTTTGAAGAGCCTGCACCAAAGGAGAAGACGATCGCTTTCAAGGCTCAGCACAGAAAAGCTGCTGAAGGTGATTCAGACAGCAGTGAATCTGATGCTGAAGATCAAGCACTCCTAGCAAGAAAATTCAAAAGATTTATGAGATATGAGAAGAGAGCCAAAGAAAACAACAGCAGTAACAACTGGTATCAAGATGATGCTGTCTGCTATGGCTGCAAGAAGAAGGGACACATGAAGAAGGATTGTCCTACAAACTCATCATCAAGCAAGAAGAGCAACAGGTATGAAAAAGGGAACCTGAAGAGATCAACATCTTGGAGATATGCCAACACCAGCATATGGCATGAAAGTGAAGCCAGCGACTCAGAAGATGAACAATCAGAAGACGCTGCAAACATATGCCTTATGGCATCCGATCAGGTACCTACTGAACCTATAGTTGATACATATGATGACTTCACCTTTGAACAATTAGGAGATGCCTTCAGTGAACTGATAAGTGATTACAGAAAACTGCGTAGCAAATATCAAACCTCTAAGAAGGTACTCAAAGAGTACAAAGAAGAAATAGAAAAACTTACCGACCTACTAGCTGAGGTTAGAAATAATGTTAGTGAGTCTGGTGAGCTTTCCTCTATTAAGCTCTTATTACACGAGACTACCAAGTCATCTGAAGAGAAAGACAAGGTTATTGACCAACTGAAAGAAGAACTTTCTAAAGAGAAGAAAAGTCTTCAAAGTGTACAAATCAGAGTGGAAACACTCACTTCTGATTATACTAAGTTGTATGACACTTCCAAAAGATTGGAAATTAGGTTAGGAAAACAGCCTGAGACTGTTGCTTCCTTCCCTAACACGTGTCACTTACCGAAAAATCGGAACATTCCTAAGCCAAACACCGTCAGACCTAACCATATCAAACCTTTACCCCAAAAGGTTAAGCCCAAACAGGATTATAGGTATGCTTTCTTCTATACTAGAAAACCTAAACCTACCAACCATGCACACCACTCAGCTTTCAACACTCGACATGCACAATGTCATTATTGTGGCCTCATTGGTCATATTTCATCTGCATGTAGAATCAGAAAGCTTGTTGATTTAAATATTTATGCTTCGATACCAAAGGCTAACATTTCAGGACCCTACAAGAAATGGGTACCAAAGGTTTCATCTGCAAACTATTTTGTAGGTGGAACACCCTTCACATGCTAGAAGCAAATGGATCCTCGACAGCGGTTGCTCACGGCATATGACCGGTGACGCTACTCTATTTGCAACACTGTCGAAGAAGAAGAAGGAAGGTTATGTTTCCTTCGGTAATAATTTGAAAGGTTATATTATTGGTATCGGTGATGTTGGTAAGTCTCCCTATCCCGTGATTAAAGATGTCTGTCTGGTTACCGAGTTGAAACATAATCTGCTCAGCATAAGTCATCTATCTGATCATGGTTATGGTATCAACTTTGGCAAAGACAAATGTACTATAGTTGATAGCTCAACTGGTAGTACTATCTTTGAAGGAATCAGGGAAGACAATATATTTGTTTTCTATCTGCTGGAAGAAGCTAACATTTCAGGTAGATGCTTAATGGCCAAAAGTGATGAGAGTCATCTATGGCACATGAGACTCGGTCATGCAAACATGGATACAATTTCAAGATTATCCACAAAGAAGTTAGTACGCGGTTTACCAGACATAACATTCAAGAAGGATTCGGTATGCAGCCAATATGAAAAGAACAAGGCTACCAGATCCACATTCAAGTCTGTAAACGCAGTATGTACTACTAGACCTCTACAATTGCTAGACATGGATTTATTCGGTCCTAGCAGAGTTGCTAGCCTCGGAGGTAAATTATATGCATTTGTAATTGTAGATGATTTCTCTAGATACACGTGGGTATATTTCTTGACACACAAGAATGACGCATTATCAGAATTTGTCACCTTTTGCAAGAAAGTACAGAATGAAAAAGATTACATGATCACTCGAATTAGAAGCGATCATGGTGGCGAATTCGAGAATGCTGATTTTGAGCAATTTTGTGACACACACGATTTTATTCATGAGTTCTCCTGCCCTAGAACTCCACAACAAAATGGAGTTGTGGAACGTAAGAATAGAACTCTAACCGAAATAGCCAGAGTAATGTTAAATCAATTTAGCCTACCCAAATACTTCTGGGCTGAAGCTGTCAATACAGCTTGCTTTGTGCTCAATAGAGTTCTAATTCGACCCAAATCGAAGAAGACTCCATTTGAGTTATGGTTTGATAGAATTCCTTCAGTTTTATACTTTAAGATATTTGGCTGTAAGTGCTTTATTCTTAATACTAAAGACAACTTGGGAAAGTTTGACGAAAAGGCCGATGAAGGTATATTTCTAGGTTATGTGGCCAAGAGCAAAGGGTACAGAGTCTTCAACAAACGTTCCATGATCATCGAAGAATCAATCAATGTCACTTTTGATGAATTGAACCAAATGACTCTCGATGACAGTGATGAAGATCTGCCTACATCAAGCTCAACTCCAGCTGATTCTCAACCAAGCTCTGCACTAGCTGAACCTCCTAGAGAAGATCCAGGAACCAGCTACCTTCAGAATGAAGCAAAAAGGTTGAAATTTACAGCAAATCATCCAAAGGATTTGGAAATTGGTGATATTACCAAGGGAGTAAGTACTCGTACATCCTGTAGGGATATTGTTTCTAGTGTTGCATTTATTTCACAGCTAGAACCTAAATCTATTGATGAAGCATGTAGTGATAGTTTCTGGATAGATGCCATGCAAGAGGAATTGAACCAATTCGAACGGAATCAAGTTTGGGAACTTGTTCCCAAGCCTATTCGAACGGAATCAAGTTTGGGAACTTGTCCTCCTTAGGCAAAGATTACAGTAACCACGAAAAGATTCGCAAACTCCTGCGAGCTCTCACCAAGAACTGGATTCCGAAGGCTACAGTTATCATTGAAGGAAACGACCTCACCACAATGTCACTTGAAGTACTCATGGGTAAGCTACTCACTCATGAACTGGAGCTGCAAGATTTTGAAGAACCTGCACCAAAGGAGAAGACTATCGCCCTCAAGGCTCAGCACAGAAAAGCTGCTGAAGATGACTCAGACAGCAGTGGATCTGACGCTGAAGATCAAGCTCTCCTAGCAAGGAAGTTCAAAAGATTCATGAGACATGAGAAGAGAGTCAAAGAGAACAACAACAACAACTGGTACCAAGAAGATGCTGTCTGCTATGGCTGCAAGAAGAAGGGACATATGAAGAAGGACTGTCCCATCAACTCATCATCGAGCAAGAAGAACAACAGGTATGATAAAGGGAACCTGAAAAGATCAACTTCTCGGAAATATACCAACACCAGCATATGGCATGAGAGTGAAGCTAGCGACTCAGAAGATGAACATTCAGAGGACGCTGCAAACATCTGCTTCATGGCAATCGATCAGGTACCTACTGAACCTGTAGAAACATATGATGACTTTACCTTTGAGCAATTAGGAGATGCCTTCAGTGACCTGATGCTTGACTACAGGAAACTGCGTAGTAAATATCAGACCACTAAGAAGGTACTCAAAGAGTACAAAGGAGAAATAGGAAGACTTACCGACCTACTAGCTGAGGTTAGAGCTAATGTTAGTGAGTCTGGTGAGCTTTCCTCTATAAAGCTCTTATTACACGAGACTAAACAGTCATCCGAAGAGAAAGACAAGATTATAGACCAATTGAGAGAAGATCTTTCTAAAGAAAAAAAAAGTCTTCAATCTGCACAAATCAGAATGGAATCACTCACTTCTGATTATACTAAGTTATATGACACTTCCAAAAGGTTGGAAATTAGGTTAGAAAAATAGCCTGAGCTTGCTGCTTCCTACCCTAACATGTGTCACTTACCGAGAAATCGGAACATTTCCACGCCAAACAATGTCAGACCAAACCATATAAAACCTTTACCCCAAAAGGTTAAGCCCAAACATGATCATAGGTATGCATTCTTCTATACTAGAAAACCCAAACCTACCAACCATGCAAACCACTCAGCTTTCAACACTCGACATACACAATGTCATTATTGTGGCCTCATTGGTCATATATCATCTGCATGTAGAATGAGAAAGCTTGTAGATTTAAATGTTTATGCTTGGATACCTAAAGCTAACAATTCAAGACCCTACAAGAAATGGGTACCAAAGGTTTCATCTGCAAACTGTTTTGTAGGTGGAACACCTTTCACATGCTAGAAGCAAATGGATCCTCGACAGCGGTTATTCACGGCATATGACCGGTGATGCTACACTATTTGCAACACTGTCGAAGAAGAAGAAGGAAGGCTATGTCTCCTTCGGTAATAACTTGAAAGGGTATATTATTGGTATCAGTGATGTTGGTAAGTCTCCCTATCCTGTGATTAAGGATGTCTGTCTGGATACCGAGTTGAAACATAATCTACTCAGCGTAAGTCATCTAGCTGATCATGGTTATGGCATCAACTTTGGCAAAGACAAATATACTATAGTTGATAGCTCAACTGGTAGTACTATCTTTGAAGGTATCAGGGAAGACAACATATATGTTTTCTATTTGTTGGAAGAAACTAACATTTCAGGTAGATGCTTAATGGCTAAAAGCGATGAGAGTCATCTGTGGCATATGAGACTCGGTCACGCAAATATGGACACAATCTCAAGATTATCCACAAAGAAGCTAGTACGCGGTTTACCGGACATAACATTCAAAAAGGATTCGGTATGCAGCCAATGTGAAAAGAACAAAGCTACGAGATCCATATTCAAGTCAGTAAACGCAATATGTACTACTAGACCTCTACAATTGCTTTATATGGACTTATTTGGTCCTAGCAGAGTTGCTAGCCTCGGAGGTAAGCTTTATGCTTTTGTAATTGTAGATGATTTCTCTAGATACACGTGGATATACTTCTTGACATGCAAGAATGATGCATTATTCGAATTTGTCACCTTTTGCACGAAAGTACAGAATAAAAAAGGTTACATGATCACTCGTATTAGAAGCGATCATGGTGGCAAATTCGAGAATGCAGAGTTTGAGCAATTTTGTGACACACACGGTTTTATACACGAGTTCTCCTGCCATAGGACTCCACAACAAAATGGAGTTGTGGAACGTAAGAACAGAACTCTATCCGAAATGGCCAGAGTAATGTTAAACCAGTTTAGTCTACCAAAATATTTCTGGGCTGAAGCTGTCAATACAGCTTGTTTTGTTCTCAATAGAGTTCTAATTCGACCCAAATCGAAGAAGACTCCATTTGAGTTATGGTTTGATAGAATTCCATCAGTTTTATATTTTAGAATATTTGGTTGTAAATGTTTTATTCTTAATACAAAAGACAATTTGGGAAAGTTTGACGAAAAGGCCGATGAAGGTATATTTTTAAGTTATGCGGCCAAGAGCAAAGGATACAGAGTCTTCAACAAATGAACCATGATCATCGAAGAGTCAATCAACGTCACTTTTGATGAACTGAATCAAATAACTATCGATGATAATGACGAAGATCCAACTGTACCAAGCTCAACAACAACTAATCCTCAACCAAGCTCGGTACTAGCTGATCCTCCTAGAGAAGATCCATGAACCAGCTACCTTCAGAGTCTGCCGAAATGATTAAAATTTACAGCTGATCATCCAAAGGATTTGGTAATTGGTGACATTACCAAATGTGTAAGTACTCGTACATCCAGTAGAGATATTATTTCTTGTGTTGCATTCATTTCACAGCTTGAACCCAAAACTATTGATGAAGCATGTAGTGATAGTTTTTGGATAGATGCTATACAAGAGGAATTAAACCAATTTGAACGAAATCAAGTTTGGGAACTTGTTCCCAAGCCTATTGATCATCCGGTCATTGGCACCCGTTGGGTATTCCGAAATAAACTGAATGAGAATGGTTTAGTGACTCGTAATAAGGCTTGACTCGTAGCTCAAAGATACAATCAGAAAGAAGGTATCGACTACGATGAGACTTATGCCCCAGTTGCAAGATTAGAATCCATTCGCATGTTATGTGCATTTGCATATTTTCATAATTTCAAATTATTTCAAATGGATGTCAAGAGTGCATTTTTAAATGCTTTTATTAAAGAAGAAGTTTTTGTAGCACAACCTCTGGGTTTCACAGATTTTAAAAACCCTGATCATGTTTTCAAGTTAAAGAAAGCTTTATACGGTTTGAAACAAGCCCCTTATGCTTGGTATGATCGTCTAAGCTCTTTTCTACTTGACAACAATTTTTCAAAAGGCAAGGTTGACACTACACTTTTTATTAAGTCCTTTAATGGTAAGCTTCTTTTAATACAAGTCTATGTTGATGATATCATATTTGGATCTACTGATGAATCTCTATGTCAAGAATTTTCTAAGTATATGCAGAATGAGTTTGAGATGAGCATGATGAGAGAGCTAAAATTCTTTTTCGGACTGCAAATCAAACAAACTGACAATAGAACGTTCATAAATCAAGCCAAGTATACAAAAGATTTGCTAAAGAAGTTTGATCTGGACAATGTCGACAAACCTATTGGCACTCCGATGGCAACTTCAACAAAGCTTGATATTGATGAACAAGGCAAGCCGGTCGACACACGTAAGTATCGAGGTATGATCGGTAGTTTACTTTATTTAACTGCTAGTCGTCCAGATATTATGTTTAGTGTTTGCCTGTGTGCACGTTTTCAAGCTAATCCAAAGGAATCACATATGTGCGCAGTTAAGCGTATCTTTCGATACCTTAAGGGCACTTCTTCTGTTGGCTTATAGTATCCCAAAACTAAGTCCTTTGACCTTATTGGTTATTCGGATGCAGATTTTGCCGGATGTAAAGTCGATAGAAAAAGTACCAGTAGTACATGTCATTTCTTAGGCAAGGCTTTAGTCTCATGGTTTAGTAAAAAGCAAAATTCTGTAGCCCTATCAACAACAGAGGCTGAGTATATCGCCGCAGGACGTTGTTGTGCTCAGATTTTGTAGATGAAACAAACCTTGGAAGACTATAATTTATCTTATACACATATTCCCATTTTCTGTGATAACACAAGCACTATTAATTTGACTAAGAATCCTGTATGTCATTCTCGTACAAAATATATCGAGATTCGACATCATTTTCTTAGAGATCATCATCAAAATGGAGATATTGACCTTGTGTACATAGATACTGAGAATCAATTAGCTGACATTTTTACAAAACCTCTAGCAGAAGATCGTTTCAATTATTTACGTCGAGAATTAGGAATTTTGGACATCAATAATGTTAATTAATTTTGTTTTATGATTTTATTTCAATATGCAAAAACTGTGTTAGAAACAAGCCAATAAAGAGTCTGTCTGTCACCACAACTACGGTTGAAGCGAAGCGGTACTTAAGAGTTCCCCGGTGAACCTCCGCCAGCTGGGACAGTACTCCTACAGCTAATCTGAAACAGTCGCTGTATAAAGAAATTTAATTTATAAAATAAATATTAATTATATTATTTTAATGTCAAAATTACTAATATTTGAATTAAATATTTGAAATGAGCCAATAAAAAAGAAAGTTTTTCAAACCAAATCCAGGCGAATTCGGCCAGATTTCGGACCGAATTCGGCCCGAGTTCGGTTGAAGGTATCAGGTTATATAACCAGAACCCGAGAGCCTTTCTTCTTCATTGCTTCTAAACTTCATCAAAACAGCACAGCAGCCGCGCGAGAGAACCCCCTAACCCTAGTTCTTCACCACCCCTTCTCTTTCAATCCAAGTGGTGAAATCAATCCAAACTTTGGATTCGTGCGGAGTTCGTCGTTCTCTACAACATACTCAAATCTCGGGAGGTATAACTCCTTATTTCCCCTCCTTTCAACTTCGTGCTATTTAATTTTATTGCACAAATGGCACCTAAGGGATTTAACCCCTCCAAGAGGAAGAAGACAACCAACCCAAGTGAGGAAGGTTCATCTTCGAATCCACCCACGGATTCTCTCTTTTCGCCAGTCCAATCTAGCGATGGCGCGTTCGACGGGTTTTACTTTCAAACCTTAGATCAAGCCCTACTGTGGTATGGAGATTTTTCTATGAGATCCATATGCACAGGCGCTCCCATCAAGTGGACTGTATTTCCAGAACACCGACCTTTATTTGAGGCATTTGGGTTACAATATTTTGTTGAACTTTGTTTTCCCGTAGCAACTAATGCCATTAGACTGTTCTACTGCAATATCATATTAAACACTTTTGATGTAAGCACTCATGTTGGAGGATTAGATATCAATTTCAATGATGTTATCTTAGCGAAAATCCTTGGTATTTCCAACGAAGGTGAACCGCTTGTTGATATGACTGAATTTGATTTCTCCGACAGCACGACACTTACTAGTTTCAAAGCGGAACTCTGTGCACCTGATCGAGTTCGCTCTGGAAAGTTTAAGGCAAACAACCTGAACTTGTTTAATTATGAATTGCACCGTATCATTTACTCTACTCTCCTTCCGAAATCTACTTCGAAGGATGATGTCACGTCTCTTGAATTATCTGCTATGTATCACATTCTTAAGGGAATTCCATTTTCTGCCCCTAAGACCATTATTCAGATGATGGGACGATGTCGTACAAGAGATAGAAATCTCTCTTATGCGATGATTCTCCCACGCATCTTTCAGCGTTTTGACATTGATTTATCTACTTGTACTCAAGACCCTGAGACCAAGTTTCTCAAGTTATCTCGTCGCAGTATGACTGCTGCTGCTCCTCCTACTGCTCCTGCTACTGCTCCACCTCCTCCACCTACTCAGCAGTATGCTATGACTTTTGAGGGCATACACCAGCACCTTTCAGATTTACACGTCTCGATGACAGACATGGCTCGCGAGCGTGAGTTCCGCGACGTCACCCGTTATCAGGCGATTGCAAATTCTTTAGCTGATCTTCGATTCGTCCAGACTGGACATTCTGTCGGTTCCATTCCTAGAGATCCAGCTTTCTCTGGTTCTGTGAGGATGAGGCTGTTCATGCCTACTTTCAGTCCGGTAACGCATATGATTGGTACCGTTCTAACCGTGCTCCTCGAGATTATGTTGGTGAGTTTTACACTGGCGCTCCTCCTTACCCTTCTGGTGCGGGCACCTCTGCAGCTGGTCCTTCTTGACATGCTGGTCATGCTGATGATGATGACGATGATGATGAGGATATGTGATATGTTATCTAATTTTTGAGACTTAGACATTATCTACTGTATACATGGAAATGCTCCGACATGCCAAGTTTTTTCCTTTTTAGACATTATTATCAGTATTTCTTTTGAGAACTTGTACTGGATATTTTTTTATATCTTTTGGACATCATTTCATCTTTATGGATTTCGTAGTTTATGGTTCACATCAGTTTATTTACTTAGCATCTTTTGTCTGCTTTAATAACTGCCTGTGAAATAATTCTTTAAACTGCCTGAGTACAAATACATGCCTGTGATGTCATTCTCATTTTTTTATATTTCTACCATTTATCATAATTATTTTCTTGTGTTTCTTCACTGTTTGTTATTTATGTATTGATTGCGGGGGAGTTTTTCTCTTTTGTAATTATTTTACTAAATGACAACGGGGGAGAAAAATAAAGATCTAACATTCTTTTGAGAAAATGCAGGACATGAACAATTTTTGATTTTATTTCAGGCTTAAATGTTATATCATTTATAGTTTGTCAATTATCAAAATGGGAGAGATTGTTGGCCCATTGGTCATATGGTCAAACTGATTTTAATAATTGATCAAACTCTGTCTGGATATATGAAGCTAGTCAGGATGTATCGGACTCTTGGACATGATCAAGAATGGCTATCTACATAGTTTAAGACCGAAGCGATGTTTGCATGTTCGAGTATGTATTTCTTTGAGCAATATATTTTTTATTTTATTGAGTCTAGGAATACGTTGTACACCGAGTCGTACTGGCAAATAGGCTATTCCAAAATGTTTTCAAAATATCTTTTAAAATGTCCTTAGTTTTGAAAAACATTCTTATTAACAAAAAGTTTCAAAAATGTTTTCAAAAAGGTTTTCAAAAATTTCCAAAATCTATTTTTAAATACCTAACCTAACCCTGACAGAACTCGGCCAGAGTTCGACCAGAGTTCGGCCAGAGTTCGGTTGGTAGCCGTTTTGATTTTTGAATTCTCTGGAACTTGGTCCTCCTGCAGTTGCGGATTTGACCGAGATTTCCTCATCGAGTTCTGCCCGAATTCTGCCCGGATTCTGCCAGAATTCTGTCTTTGGAATTCCTATAAATAGAGAAGGATTTCGATTATTTCAACTCACTCATTCACTTTTAATCTTCTCTCTATCTAAAGCTTTCAGTCTTTCAAAGAGTTTTCTTGAGCTTTAAATTTCAGATCCCAAGCCAATTACAATCCTCTAGTCGATTTGCCAGTACGATGCGGTCTAGAAGTTTCTGAGAGATTGTAATCAGAAGGCTTGATTGAAGAATACCCCTTCACAATTGAAGTTGGACGAGTTCTTCGTATCAAAGCTCCGTTGTAGAAGTTGCAAGGACTTCGTAAGAAAACTTGCGATTTTGCCAATAGTGGATTCAACTGGTAGCAAGAGTTCTACCGACTGGATTAGTCCTCAACAGAGGAAAACCAGTATACATCGCTGTCTTTGCGTTTGCTTTCTTATCTCTGCCTTTATATTACTTAGTTGTGATTATTATTCTGTGATCTTGCTGCTAACATTTTTTAATTAGCATATTTCCGCTGCCAACTCTATTCACCCCACTCTAGAGTATTGTGCTTTACGATTTCGTTCCTACAGACTAGATGGACTAAGTTTGACCCAAGGTTGACAATTGACTAGGATTGACCTAGTGTTGACCTAGATAGACTAGCATTGACTCAGTTAACTTCCTTGACCTAGAAAAGGGCATAAAATCATGTAGTTAACTCATTAGATTCGCTGATTACTCTAGAACATCAAATAACCATGTACATCTCATATATCGATTTGCGTGACACCTCCTTGGACATCGATCATCATTTATTGATCTGGACGACAAGCGAGTACATTCTCTGATAGTTCTTTCATTTATTTGTTGATTACTGTGATTCAGTTCTAGTATAGTTCTATTTGATTCTCTGTCACAACACATATTGGTATTCCTGTCACAATACGTATTGATATTCCTGTCAGAACATGTATTGGTATTCTGGTTTCATTCACTCACGATACATGTATTTGACTCGTCTAGCCTCTATTACTTGAACCACTCACAAAAACCATCTACTCGAAACACCTACAAGTACTAAATGTTCAAATCATACAAGAGCCATCACTACAAGCAAGATAGCCGTCGCCGCTGGGCCTAGTGTGCAACGTGCCGTATTCAACAAGAACCACCCAACAAGAAAGATAGCCATCGCCACTTAGCCGAGCGTGCGATGTGCCATGTTACAAGAAAGATAGCCGTCGTCGCTTGACCGAGCGTGCGATGTACCGTATTACAAGAAAGATAGCCGTCACCGCTTTGCCGAGCATGTGATGTGCAGTATTTACTCGTCTAAAGAAAAAAAGATAGCTATCGTACGCTTGCCAAGCATGCGGTGTGCCGTATTTACTCGCTACTCATTTACATGACAAGAACAATATTTCAAAACAAGCTGGATTAGTGTCTTGTACTAGAATCACATTATCTCATATTTTACAGATTGGACTCGTATCACATTGTTATAGTTTGCTTTCTCTATTTACAGTCTTCATTGCCATGCTCTCCTGATTCACTGTACTTACTAACCTTGCTCTAAACTGTCTATTTCATTACCTGTCTCATCTTCCATGATTCATCAAGTATAACTATTTTATAGTCTTTGTCATTTACTTGGGATTGCTAGATGAGATGTGCTCGTTCTATCCTGACTTGATATATTTTTTAGATGATTGCCCGAGCGATACATGTCCTACCCATTATGGATCCGAGAAGGGGATAGCTACCTTGGATCCCGATTCTCAGGAGTGACCAAGAGACTAGTTTAATGTACTTATTCTAGATTTCTGTTTTGAACTTGAATTATAATAAGTAGAGATTTGACATTATATTTGAGATTATTTCAGATATTATTATTTAATTGATTGTTTGTTGGGTCTTTATAGTTATTTAGACTTCTGTGATATCTTATCATGCTTTAGACTGTGATTGAGTATTATTATATCTTTATACTTGTCCTCCTTTCGGGGTTGAGATCTATGACAGGTACATTGTATCATTGTGTGAGTTGTTAGTTAGCGATCTAGAACAACATTCTACCGTCTGCGGCGTAGGCTGGGCATTGTTACGAACTCGTGCCCCTATACCGGGTGTGGGTCATGACACGTTTTTAGTGGTGGCCCATGCAGGTCGAGATTCGCATTAATACGATATCGTAGTAGTGCGACGACTTAGTTGTACTGCTATGAGCCTGTGATAGGAAATAAGGAATAGGCTTTAGACGAGAGGATACTCAATCATAACTAAGAAATTTTCATGGATTTGAATCTACTGACACTAATTCAAATCTAATTAATTTAATTCATACCTGTCTTTTTGATGATATCATCCTTGCACCGTTATTGACCTCTTATTTGATCTGTCTTCAGGATGTTGGAGACTAGGTCACATCGCTCCGTCCCGACGGATACCTAGAAGTCTTTCACCTCTCTTCCAGTTCAGCCTGTAGCTGGGACTGCTCCGCTCCTTACGTCTGCTCATGTGGGAGTATCTGCTACTTTTGGGGGGTCCTTCTCCACCTGTTCCGAGGATTTCCCCAGTCATTCCCGATATTGTTCAGCATCCACCACCACCTCCTGCTCCGGTGGATGCCGTGCAATTGTTTGCACTCTTCAGGGAGATGATAGATGCTCAGCGCTCTATTCAGCTGATATGAGGCAGGGGATTAAGAACGCCTACTAGGTGGCAATGAAGCAGTAGAGAGAGTGGCTACTCAGCCACATGGAGGATAGGGAGAACTTGTTCAGCAGCAGAGGCCGGGTAACATCATTGATTTTCAGAAGATGCGACCCAAGGACTTCAAGGGTACAGAGGGTATCCTGTATGCAGATGACTGGATTGAGCACATCGAGGGATCTACCGTCTGGCACAGATTTTAGAGAGTCTACAGGTTGAGGCAGCGGGCAGCCAGATGTTTGACTTAGCCTTGATATGGTACTGTACCGATCCGAGGGTCGAAGTAGCCGGACAGACATAGGAGGCATTCAAGAAGCTTTTCAAGGAGAAGTTTTTCTCGGATGTGGCTCTTAGTACCTTAGAGAGTCAGTTCGAGAGCCTCGTCCAAAGGAACAAGATGGTAGAGGAGTTTGCGGTGGAGTTCTGCCGTCTGGGCAGATTCGTAAAAGGGCTGAGTGACATAGCAAAGGCCAGGAAGTTTAGGAAGGGCTTGATCAAGGAGGTCAAGTCGCTGACCAAGAGCGACTATGATACTATCTTTGAGCATATCTTGGCAGGAGCTATGGCAGCAAAGGATGACTTGGAGCTCAAGTCCAAGAGGGGCTGAGATAATTCAGGAGGGGAGAGTGGTAGTGCGAAGCGTCCCTTCGTGCAAGAGGCGGTGCACCAACCCCAGCAGTTGTTGGCACCGGCTAGAGTTCAGCAGGTACAGTATCAGCCTCAGGGACAGGACCAGAGGGTGCCCACATGTTGTAGCACCCAGTTTCCCAAATGAGGGTAATTTTAAAATTTTGTGTTTATAATTATTTTAATAATGATATTTAATTTATGATATGATTTTTGGTAATTTTAAATCATTTTAAAATTATTTAAATCAATGACTTGTGGTTTTGACGTTTTGCTAGTGAAACCCTAGAGACTGTTTGACCTAGAGCCTAACCATGTGATTATGATATTTTAATGTCATTTTTGGCCTAAGGATATTTTTTGTATTTGACCTCTTTAAATTATTTTGATATTATTTTATTATTTATGATATTGTTTTGGGGTTATTTGAGTCGGGTTCGAATTTCAACTCAATCCGACTTAAAACGGGGACCCGGGGGTAGTTTGACTCTAGTGGGACCCACACACTAGTTAGGCATGTCCCACATGATATTAAATTTAGTCCACATGAAAGAAATATTTTAGTTAGAGGTTAGACTAATTATTATGGATAAGGTTAGTGTGATTAGAGACTTTAGAATGACTAATTTAGCTCCAACCAATTAGCCCTTTCCTAATACTCATAGAATAGGTTAGTGGGGGCATTTTGGACCTTACCATAATAGGACAAATAACCCCATATGGCCAGCCACTTTGGGAGAGGATAGGCTCAAGTTCATTTCATTATTCTCATCCACACTCTCTCTCTCTTGTTCTTCCCCAAATTCCTAGAGAGCAATTCCTAGCAATTTCTCTACCAAATCCTTCCATTTTGCCACCAAATCTTCTTCTTTCCTTCTCCATTCTAGCCAAGGAGGAAGCTACCCAAGTTTGGGAGGATTCGGAGCTCGTTCGTATTCTTTTGGAATCTCTACGTGTCGGTGTCGCTCTGGGAAGGCTTTTCTTCGATTCGATCTACCGGGAGGTATAAATCCCTTCACCTTTTTATTTTCTCATGCATATAGGTCTATTTTGAATCCATAGGAATGACCCCCATGGTTTTATCTCCATTTGTGTCCATTTTGTGTCCATTTGGAGGTCATAGGAGTGTCCTTTGTGTTGTGGTTGTGTCCATGTGGGAAAATCCCAAATTTGGACACACTATGTGTTGTTGTTATGTATGAATGAATTATTACATGTTTAATCTCATATTTTTGTATTGGAGATGTGTTCTATAGTGTCTCATATATATATATATATATATATATATATATATATATATATATATATATATATATATATATATATATATATATATATATATATATATATATATATTAGTGTAGAGAGTGAGTTCTTGATATATTAAGTTATATACTTGTGTTCTTTTGTCTCAAACTACCCAAATCCGTCATGATTTTTATCCACGTTTTTAATTTCAGCCATAACTTAGAAATGTCATAACTTCTAGCTCAAAGCTCGGTTTAATCTATCATTTTTTTTAAAAGAAGCGTATTGAAGTTAGCTTTCCAAAAACATGTATTAATAGGCCTAATTCTTTCTGTAACTTTCTGGAGAATTATTTGAGTGTCAGCTGTACGAAAGACAAACGCGTTCTCGGTGTTTTTGCGATTCCGGGAGTTTTCGGAAACGAAAACGCGATCCGTTTGAAGTTTTGGAAAGCTAACACATAGATCTATAACATACTTTAATCCTAGATTTTAATTCATGCTAAGATGGTACAGTATTGATTATTAGTAGGAGTTACTATTCGGCATATGCATTTTGTGCACCCTTGTGTGTAATATAATGTTCTATTTGATTTTAACCCATGTTAATGTATATACATTATGTAATTAAATAGAGAATGCAAGCATGAGTAAATGTTTAAATAAATGATGTATGAGGTGTAAGTATCCTATCTAATGTAAGCATGTATAAGTATGGCTTGTAATGAATATGTAGGTTACATAGTATGTAATGTATGGTGCATATAGTGGTGCAAGAGAATAAATGAATGATAAATGAATGCAAGCATGAATGTAATATAATAATAGATGTAATGTATACAATATACAAGTTAATGAGATGTAATGTTCTATGTTAACACAAATCCTATATTACCTCATGTACCCCCTTACACTATGTTGACACTATCACACTTGACACATTGTTCACTTACACTTTGACACTCTTTGATATGTATACACTATGTATGCCCATTTAACCCTCACTTCCCTTTTGCCATGTTCACATATACACACATAGCCTCTTAAATAAGTATTTATGAATATAGTTAACTTAGCTATGTATGTATATTATATATATGTTAGCATATTGTGTTGTAATATTATATAACCATTTGAAATGCCATGATTATAGACCTAATGTTGAATACCAATATATGCATGTGTATATATGTGTAGACATATATAGCTTAAAGTAATAGATTACCTAGTGTATATCCAATGTGAATTCTTGCCTATTTGAGTATTGAATAATTGCATGCTATATAGAGTTGGGTGTATGTTGGCTTGTATAGCCTTGTATTGATGTGTGCTTGCTAGGATAGTCTTGGTTAGGCCTAGTAAGACTTGCTGGGTTAGGACATGACCTAGTTTGACCTAGTTTGACTAGTGCAGTTGACCAGAGTTGACCAAGGGTTGACTTTGGCCTAGTTTGACCTAGATTCATATAGAATGCATTGTAGTGCTTTATATTATCCTTCTGGACATGTTGTGACTTGTGCTGTTCTAATTAGGAGCCAGACACCTCTTCTCGGACAGTATCTTTACCTTGGACATTCAGATATCCGGCGAGTACATTCTCTGATCATTTCATATCCTGTTTAGAATTATTTTCCTGCTTTAAATTACTTTACTTGATACTATCACGTTGGTCACACGGATTGGTACTATATGGATCTTTTCATGAGATGTTATTCCCCTCGGGAGCATCGAATACTGCATATTTTATGCGTTTCACGAATCATCACGTATCTCTATGCTTTCTCTGATTTACGAATCGCTTGTGACACATGTACTCGCATGTTCACAGAGCCATCAAGAATCACCTTCACGTATCACTCATTTTATGAGCCATATGAAGTTTCACGAATCTTAACATAACTTGAACAGATCCTTGTGTATTGATTGGGGATGGGGGAGTAGAAATAAGCATGTGAATATTATCCAAGTAGCTGTAGTCATGAATCACTCTCTTAGCTGTAGTCATGAATCTCCTATGCCATTTACATGTTTATATTTTACTCTGACTCACTAGTCACTGTTAGTTCTCTATGTATAGTAGATATTTCTATTACAGTTCTCTCTCTGTTTACATACTGTATTTCTTCAGTTCATGTATCTTACTTTACTGCATGATTATATTTTCTAACCTGCTATGATCTGTTGAGATGTATTGTGCTCGCTCCTATCCTGACTGGACCTATTGATAAATTTTACAGATAGCTGGAGGTTGCCTGCTAGCCTAGAGGAGACAGTAGAGGTTGCATAGATAGCTAGGGTTTTTGTTTATAGTTTATTTTCAGTCATCTTGAGTTATATTTATGGATTACTGTATTTGGGTTTTGAGATGTATTCTGAGTTTGTATCTTAGACACTTAGACTTCTATCTGTTGGATCTCTTTTTGATTTTATGTTTTATCTATCTTCCTTTATGCTCTACCTTAGATGTGATTGAGTTTACATTCTGCTATGTCACCTCCATTCGGGGAGTATAAACTGTTTAGTCTTATACTGTTAGATGCATTGAGACCTAGGACAGCATTCTACCGCCGACACTGCGGCGTAGGCTGGGCGTTGTTACGTTCTCGTGCCCTAACTCTAGGGTGCGGGTCGTGACACGTTTTTAGTGGTGGCCCATGCAGGTCGAAATTTGCATTAGTGCGATTTCGTAGTAGCACAACGACTTAGTTGTACTACTACGAGCCTGCTATAGGATATATAAATTAAGGTGTTAGGATGAGAGGATACTCAATCACTGTTAGGATTCCTTGAGAGATTCCTGGGATGACCCTTGAGAATCTTATTTTGAATTCCGATTTAAACTCCTTTTTCTTGTTTTGATTCACCTTTTTTCCTTGATTTGAATTTGATTTTGTGGATTCATTGTAGAACTTTGAATCCTGGTATTAGTTGATGATTTGATAAAATTTTGTAGTTGTTGATTTAATTTTGTATTTAGATTAATATTTTCAAATCCAAGGTACTCAATCACACTTAGGATTCTTTGAGAGATTTCTGGGACGACCCCTGAGAAACTCATTTTGAACTTCAATTAGAATTTCTTTTCCTCTTGTTTGGATTCACCCTCATTCCTGGCTATTGAATTTAAGCTTGATGGGTTCCTCTCGTTTGAACCGATGAGAAGGAACATATCTTCATTATTCTTTCTCGCCATTATTCCCTTGCATTCTTATTTACCTCTTATCTTAAACTCTGTCTCATTATATTAATTACCCATATCTTGTCGTCCCTACCAGATGTACTTCGAAACCCTTAAATCTTCGTATCTTTTGCATGGGGAAGGCTAAGGAAGTGACGTAAATTATGTAGCTCAGAGAAGACGTAACTGGTTATTTTATGATGATCTAAAGGAAATCAAATGTGGAGTGTTCCATATGGAAACTTGAGATAGAAATATGGTAAAGGTCTCGAATAGAATAAGGAGATGTATACTGCCAATCTGGAAACAATTACATTTAGAGAAATTTTGGGGTTATGATATAGTTTATAGGTGTATTCAAAACTAATGAGGATATCAGAGGTCAACCTAGTTTTGAGAACTTACAAAATCTTGGTTATTGATTCCGGGGAAAACTTTTACTCTGAGGCTATGTAGAAGGTTAGTAATGGAAAAGAGAAGTTAATTGTGTTTAATAAGGATATTAAACAAGATGTTGCGAGGAAATGACTAGGGATAGAGAGAGCACAAAGTTATGGAAGTTTAGAGAATATTGTGAAATATTTTTAGGAGAATAATATTCAAGGGTGTATGTCGAAGAAAATACGGAAGTTGATTTTATGATGAAAGATAAGTTTTGTAAGGCATAGAGATTTAAATTAAATAATACGAGGAGAACAATTTGAACAACTTCAAGGAATTCGTAAACGGGATTTAGAGGTTTTGGGTCAAATTTAAGACAAGGTGAAAGAACTTAGAAATTTAAATAAATGGTTAATGTTGATTCCTAAATGTGAGGGTTGTGCTTCAAGAGTGATGTTTGGAAATTGGGAATTGCCTACGGTAGTCATGGTAAGGGTTTAAGTAAAGGTTAAATTTTCATATGGAGACTGGTGAGGTAAAGATATGATTGGCAAGTTATGACCAGATGAACTTAAGAGTATCAGAAGCAGATGACTAACTCGATCTTCATTATTTTTGTGCATTAATTACCACCTCTTGAACTCCCACTTTCTAATTGAGATCCTTGACGTTCCTTATCGTGATTTTGATATTCGAAATATAATACTAGCTGTTACCCTCCAACAAATCTTATATGCAAGACCTAGACGAGCTCACCTTCGTATAGGTATATCATGTCCCACTAAAACCCGTCTTCTTGTACTCTATTTTCTTGATATGATTTTCTGGTCAACTGGCTAAACTATAACCTCTACCATTATACTAAATTTCTTCTTATTTCAATTAGAAATCCAGCCTTGACTCAATTCTTTCGACCCGACATGTGATGGTGTTCTGCTTGTTTCCTTATATGCTTAACCTTGTACCTTAACTGATTACTTGACCCGTTGGTTAAGAAACTTGGATTGTGTAATTCCTTTCATCATTACCACCCTTATATCTTGTGCTGCTAAATTAGCCTTAGTTTTGCAAGCTTATCTATTTTCGAGCTTGGTCATGACATATTTTATTGGGTGGCCACCCACTAACATATTGTCTAATCAGAACCGGTACATGATGGTCTGATCAACCTATTGCACTTTGGTTCACTTTTTCATGTATTAATCTACGAGAATGGAGACATAGTTAAACTTGACCCTAGAGTCTCATTCGCGACAGCCTTGACAATTCTCCTTGAAATCTTTTCATCGCCTATGAACCTCGTATTCGTACTCAGTCGAATTAAATTTAATCATGACCTGAACCTCCATCATTGGATGCTCGTGCTCATACTTTGATTTCATTGATTTTCCTTCTTGCCCAAATCTCGTTTTATCCCAAAATTTATCAACTTAGATCGTGTCAAGACAAAAATCTATTTGTGATTTGTTGTGCTTAAATTTTCAATTTTTGCCATTTTATGGAATAGTAACCTTTTAATAATTTCTTAGTTGCTTGTTAATGACCAATTTTTATATAGGATGGTAGACAGCCCTACAAGTAGCTGTAGTCATGTGAAGTTTCACGAATCTTAACATAACTTAAACAGATCCTTGTGTATTGATTGGGGATGGAAGAGTAGAAATAAGCATGTGAATATTATCCAAGTAGCTGTAGTCATGAATCACTCTCTTAGCTGTAGTCATGAATCTCCTATGCCATTCACATGTTTATATTTTACTCTGACTCACTAGTCACTGTTAGTTCTCTATGTATAGTAAATATTTCTATTACAGTTCTCTCTCTGTTTACATACTGTATTTCTTCAGTTCATGTATCTTATTTTACTGCATGATTATATTTCTAACCTGCTATGATCTGTTGAGATGTATTGTGCTCGCTCCTGTCCTGACTGGACCTGTTGATAAATTTTACAGATAGCCTGGAGGTTGCCTGCTAGCCTAGAGAAGACAGTAGAGGTTGCATAGATAGCTAGGGTTTTTGCTTATAGTTTATTTTCAGTCATCTTGAGTTGTATTTATGGATTACTGTATTTGGGTTTTGAGATGTATTCTGAGTTTGTATCTTAGACACTTAGACTTCTATCTGTTGGATCTCTTTTCGATTTTATATTTTATCTATCTTCCTTTATGCTCTACCTTAGATGTGATTGAGTTTACATTCTGCTATGTCACCCCCATTCGGAGAGTATAAACTGTTTAGTCTTATACTGTTAGATGCATTGAGACCTAGGACAGCGTTCTACCACCGATACTGCGGCGTAGGCTGGGTGTTGTTACGTTCTCGTGCCCTAACTCTAGGGTGCGGGTCGTGACACCTGTACATACTGCAGGAAATCGGGACACACTTGGGACGATTGTAGGAAGAGGTTAAAAGTGTGTCTGTTCTGTGGATCCGTTGCTCACCAGATAAGGGATTGCGCCACCGTACCTTCATTTGGCAGAGCATAGGGAGCTAGGCCACCTGTGACGCAGCACCATGCCCAGCACCAGAGGGGCAGGGCTTTTGCACTGGCGGTCGAGGAGACCGACGCTACGGGTGACGTGTTAGCAGGTCTGTCTTTCCTATCCTTTTTTTCCATCTTGTTGTGTGATTCTATCAGTACCTGTCAGATGTTGTGATAAATAGTGTAGTGACCCTGCTTAAGACTGTAAAATCACGACCATTAGGACCATGTTTTGCATGTTATTGGATATAATTTTCTTGACTCTGATTGTTGGGGGTTGACCTAAAAGGAGTACGACCATCTTAAATTTCGAGGATAAATTTTTTCTAAGGGGGGTATATTTGTCACCACTACATTCTAGAACAAGGATATTTTGGTAATTGGTAATTTTTTTGGATTATTTTAATATTATTTATTAATGATTTTTATTGGTGTTATTAGTTGGTGAAACCTTAGAACTACATTGTGTAGATGTTAGCCATGACCATAGAAACCTAGTTAGTGAGATTATACTTGTTAGTTAGACCCTAATCTAGCTAGAATATCATATAGAGCTTATTTATTGACTCAAACCATAAGCCACATTGGGCCCTTTCCTTAAAAGGTTTAAAATGACATGTTAGGAAGGATTTTAGTCAAATTTTACCAAAACCAAACCCTAGGGAGTCCCTGTTTGCAAAAACAAAAGTTTGATTACAAACTAAGAAAAGAAAGTATAATTAGTACACTTGAATTCTGGGAAAGTACAACTGTAGGAATCTGATCAGAAGATGATCACTTTATCCCTTGGACGATATGATATTGAAGACAAGCCTCTAGAGAATGCAACAGCACTTTATTGGTAGATTATAATCATTAGTCATGCCTTAGAACTGATTTGAAACTCTGTTTATAGAGTTCTAAAATAACTATTTCTGAGTTGTGCGCACATTATGTTGCGTGCCATCTATCCAGTTGCGCTAACGGTTAGTTGAACTGCTGGGGACGCGTGGCATTCAGTGAGTGAGATGTGCGTGGTCGTGGGCAGTCGGACACGTTCTTTAAAATTAGTGGCATGCGCGCCACATCATCTGGCTTCTGGACAAATATTGATCAGGTGGCGCCAACTTGCTAGGTGGCGCTAGGCGCAACTTGATAACTGGCGCCTCTCTAACACAGTCCTCTATGCCATAATAATTAATTTTCTCGTGCCACATGATACCTTGCACGAGCTAGCTGTCAGCATGCTGATAAAATCTTCTCGACGTCGCGTTGCTCGAGATTCGAAGAGATATTCTCCAACTGCTGTGCTGTCAGTAATGATGGTAGTCGTTATAGCTTCCCGAGGAAGCTTTCCCCGTGCACCTTGATATAGACACAACCTGGGTCTCGTGCAAGTTAGTGACTAGGCACCACCTGATGCTGGCGCCTTTTTAAGAAATGGCGTCCCATTCATTTTTTATCTTCTACAAGACCCCCTTGAAAGTTTTCAAAGTTTGAAATATTTTAAAATTTGAAATACTTTGAATTAGAAAGGATTAATACGAGCTGCGCCTGTCAATAATGTAATCGACTCCGACTTTTCAGCGCAAGTTGTGCAACGGTCAGGAAATCTCTTTGGGTTATAAATAGCTGTTAAGAGAGAAATTTCACTTTTTACTAAAAAATTGTTTTTTTTTCCATCTTCCTGTCTTCTTCTTCCCGAGCTTCTTTAACCACAATGGCGCCAAGGAAGTCTGTTGCTGACATGGGAAAGGCCCTTGCTGGACCTTTATCGCGTGTATCACTGATGAGGGTGCCTCAATACGCGCTACCATCGTCGAGAACCGAGAGAGTCAACCCGTCGCTCGAAGGTGATTCTCGGAGAACGAGCCGACTTAGGTGCCAGATAACAATAGTCCATCATGCCAGAGTCGACCATCTCTTTTTAGAGCTTTGGTTGACCTGCGAACTCTATAACGTGCGCCCTCTTTTTTTAGAGTGCAGGCGCACACTTCATTACTTGCGCCTCCTCTTTTTAGAGTGTCGGCTGTATCAAAACACACTATTTGTTTTTCGAACTGTGTTGTGCAAGTTTCGAACTTGTGCCTTCTGAACTTGTGCGATTACGCATGTCAGACTTGCGCACTTCGATCTTGTACCAGGCGCAACTAATTAACTTGCACAATGTAGAACTTGAATTCATGCAGAACTTGAGTTCATGTTCCTTCGAACTTGCACTAAGCGTACTCTGTGAATTCGTGCAACATAGAACTATGCTCAATCTAGAATATATTTTAGAAGCTCGTGCAACCTATGACCTCCTGCACCCTGCTTTAAATTTAGAGATTGTTGCATAAACTTTGTAATTGATCTTTGCCTCCCTTTCTTTTTGCAGTTGATCTTAGGAAAGACCCAGATGCTGAGAGATTAGCTTCGGCTTTCAGAGTGTCTGAGTATCAAGAGGACTTATCCCATGTATCGTACCCTCAATATGATCTTCTTGAGTCTAGAAGGGCCATGTTAGTAGCTCAAGAAAATAACACCTTATTACGCCTAATGAACAGTGAACCCGTGAAAAGTTTGGATAATATTGTACACAAGAAACCAGCTTTCTTGTTTGTAGATGCAATTAAGAAGACGTCCCAACCCAAAGCGAAGAGAGAGGATAGGATTTACCAGTACGGGGATAGAATTATGTATCTCACAAAAATGTCGAGGCACATGTCCCTGTCTCGATATGTATTCGCAAGTTCTCTGCGATGGATGGCGTGGGATCTGACCCCAATTCAACATGCCATGGTTGGAAAAATATGCTACAGACTGGGTCCTCAGAACAAGGATTCATTCTACAACACTTCAGAGAAATACAGCTCTCACCTGAGAGGTTTGAAACTGAGTTGTGTGCCTCCCAAAGATTCTTCGATGCTACTTCCCATCAGAGTACCTTTTTCGTGAACATATTTACGAAGGCTGAGGAAAGATATCCAGATCAAACCATGCATTTAATAGGCTTGGTGAATCCTGACATAAAATGCTGGAACAATATTGTAGTTTGGGTTTTGGATCAGTTCAAGGATAAATTCCTCGAATTAGAGCTCTATGATCCGTTCTGGGCTATTGCTCACGGATTTCGTCCAAATGCCCACATGTTTTTAGCTCTGATAGAATAGTATAATGATAGGACTGGCACATTCATGACTCCCCACGGAGAGATTGGCTTTGCGCTTTATGAGATGAAATACCTTTCACACTTGCCAATGGGTGAAAACCCATATGAAGAATACGTGCCCACGAACGAGGAGCTGGATATCCTTTCAACAAAGAACCCTCAGATGGTGGCTGTGTTTGAGGAGCTTTTATGCCACTACATGGCCTGTTCCCTTTATTATAAGAGTGCTTCTAAAGGGACCTGTTATACAACCAAATGGATGCCATATTTATTTTTGGGCCATATCCATGAAGATAATATCGTCAAGAGTTAGACTTGTGACCCTTGTTTCTTCAAACCGCTTAGCCGCAGCGACATAGAGAAGTTGATAGAAAAATTCAAGCATGTTGATAACATCTTGAATGTATATTAGCACCCATTTAATGCTGGTGCTACCATCGAAAGTTATCTTAGGAAGGATTACATGCCCATGTCTCGAGAAGCCCAGTTGGCGGGTTTTCTCTCTTTATGGCTACGGTGGTTCGTGGTACCTGGAGCTAGGGCTGTTGATAGATTCCATCGAGGCATGCTATTCGCTGCCGTGCGTCTAGTATTCGGCTACAAGATGGATCTCCTTTCAGCAATGAATTGTCGCTTGAACGCAGGCCTGCGTTCTTTTATTGACACCATGGTACATGACAAGGATGCTCAGGACGACTTCCCTCGTATCGAAATACCGTATACCTATTTATTTTGGTGGTTGTTGTTGCACTATCCCATCTTAATGAACCCTGATCTGAGTGTAGTGGAAGAAGACTTCATCAGGCATTATTCCAATGCTCGATGGAATCTAAACACACTTTCAGAGTGTAGAAGAGCTCTGAACCGAGGTTCTGGATGGAGATTTCAATGTGTCCCTCCCCTTCCAGGATATGAGAATCTTTCACCTCAGCTCATGGATTTAGAAATAATGTCTCTCCATCTGTCTTAGGCTAATTTTGTATGGTTGAAGACGATTCGGCCATCCCACCTGGTGTACCGGTTTGAGGGTGAATGTTTTCTGGAACCATACCTACCAAGCCAATTCGTTCAGCAGTTCGACTACGATCAGATACATGTGGGTAACGCCACCACCTGTTTGCAGGCCAAGGGTTACCTAATAGATAGTGCCAGAGCTTGGAGATAATATAATACAAGAGGCACCAAGGCCATATTCTCGATGCCTAATGCTTTTGCTCATATAGGCCTGCGTATGTTATATACATATGCGAATTTTTATACTTCGGCCAACACTTTCATCAAAAATTTCAACCTAGGTGACAGTTTCGCCAGTGATAAACGGTCAAGAGCTGTAGTCCATACCGCACAATCATTCAAAGATTAGGAAGATCATGATCCCGCTGATGAACCTCTGGAGGCTTCTCTCGTGGGATTTCATGACGAAGTCAATGACTCATTAGATGTGTCGCTGAAGAAATGGAAGGAAAAGTCTCATGTAAAGGGGCTTAGTAATAGACAAAAGACTAGAGAGCTGTCTGCTCCATCACACTCTGACAATCTTCCTTCCTCTCCTAAAGCTCCAAGAAGAAAGAAGAAGACCACACTAGTCATTGTTGAGCGGCCTACTACCAGAACAATACGACCCCAGACAAAGCAGATGCATACATGAGCTTGTCCTAGAGGAGGAGAGGCAACACCTTCTTCAGTTCTAAAGACTAATAGGATTGTCCATGAAGAGGTTACCAAGGAGCCTAATATGCAAGATGATCTTGATGATGTTGAAGAGGAGCCTGAGACACCCCTTGTGCGTAAAACTAAAAGGAGATTAAGATTAATGGTGACTCTAGTAGACCGTCAAGAAATTGACGCTTCGCCCACTCCTTCCATGCCGAAAGAGTCTTTGAGTCGACCTGATGCGTCATTGCCTTCGCAAGATCTGCCACCTCTACATGGTAGTTTTAATACTCTTTAATGTGATGATGATTGAGTAAAATATTGACATTGTTCTTTTTCATCTACAGAGATTACAACAACTAGTGCTCCGACTCCGGTCATTACAGAAAAGACCTCAGAATACCTGATCATGCAGACGACCATTCCTATGACTGCACTAGCTGCAGCAGGAATAATAATGTCATCCCTAACTCCCAAGGTCCCAAAGACTACACTTCCTGAGAAGGTGTAACACCCAGTTTTCCAAATAAGGGTAATTTTAAAATTTTGTAATTATAATCATTTAATAATGATAGTTAAATTATGTTGTGATTTTTGGTGATTTTTAATCAATTTAAAACTATTTAAAATATTGAATTGTGATTTTGATGGTTAACTAGTTAAACCCTAGTTTTGCTAAGCCTAGAGACTAACCATGACCAAGGGAGCCTAGTCATGTGATTAGGATGACTAATTACAACTTTTTAGCCTAACGGTATTTTGGTCATTTTTGACTTATTAATGAAAATGAATTTTGATTAAATTAATATTGTGCTAATTGAATTGTTAGAGACTAACATAGAAGCTTAACCTAATCTAGATTAGTCTTGAGGTTAGAATCATGATTAGAACATTCCTACTAAGTGCCAAGGTTAGTAATATCTAGATATTATTGTAGTAGGATATTTCTCTTAGGATATTTGTGAAAAAGAAAGCCTTAGGACTAAATGAACCAATAGGAGGACTTGAAATTGGGTGGACAAGCCCTTGCCACTCATCTACACATAAAACCTAACCCTAATTCATCTAGTGGCAGCCACAATAGTAATCCCCCCTCCTACAAGTATCACACTTAAGAGCCCTTGCCTCTTTTTAATACCTAGAAAGAACCATAATTTGTTCTTCCCTAAACTTCTCCCATTTAATCCAAATTGAGTCCAAATTGAGTCAAATCAATTGCATCATCATCCCCAACAGTAGAGGAGACTTATGGAGGCTTCCTAGCAATGTTTGAGGATGTTTGAACCGTAGCAAATCGAGGAAGACGTCGACTCTAGGCTCTTTACATTGAGTTTGAACTCTCAATAGGTAAAACCCAACAAATCCTAATGAATTCCAGATTTCTTTACATAGATGCATCCATTTAGGGTTCTCCTAGGTGTAGCCCAAGTTTGGTAGGAATTCGTATCCATTTCGTGTCCGTATCGGACACGTATCGGTGTTTTTAAAGAAGTATTTGGTGAAATGCCACTTAGAAATAAAAGTTAATAATTTTCAAAACTAATTACATGAATTTGTAGATCTATATGTGTATATTAAATTTCGTGAAGACTGAGTTGAATTTCGTGTTATTTTTGTGTCCAAAATGGCCACGGACACGCAGTACGAGCCCCCGCACGGTTGCCCTGCTACCCGACCCTGTTCGCGGATACGCCATGCCACGTAGACACGTGCCACTTGACACAGAGGTTGGGGCAACCTCTGAAAGGACCCCCCTTAAGTTTCGTGTTGCCTCGTATCGTATCGAGGGAGTTCTCGCGCGTGCACTGGTTTTGAACCACACTACTACGCGCGAAAACTTCCTACTGATACACGTCTTGTGTCGAGACACAATGCCAAGTGGACACAAACCTAAGTGTTGTTTGTGTAGCCCTACGTGCCACCTACCTCCTGACACGAGAACGTGCAATGTCGTGCTCTGTGTCGTGTCCACGAGACATGAACACGACTGCACGATGCGGTCTATGCAGACTGTGTCTATACGTAGTTTCAGCCGTTTGGACACCTTGTGTCCACTTGCATGGACACGAATACCCCCCATGACACGTACATATAGAAGGAACACTTTGATCACACTGAATTTGGGTTTTAATTGAGATTTAGTTTTCGATTTGGCATTTCTTCATGTCACTGTTACTGTTTTTAACTGATACTTGATATTTCAAATTTGGATTTTGAATCATAATGTAACCTGAGTTGAGATTGGAAAGTTGAACTGATATGAGTTCTAATAATTTGAAGAAACTGTGAATTGGATTTAATACGAGAGAACTGAAATTCGAATTTATATGTTAAACTTGAGATTCCTGATACTTGAACCTGAAAGTTCAGGTTTGAGTTTATACCTGATTTTGGATTTTGGATTTGTAATGCTTTATATCATATGTTAACTAGTTGAAATGAGATTTAGGTTGGTTTATGTTTGATATATGCAATTGCTCTCAGTTTGGGTTCAAATTCCTGAAATGTAACCTACTGATACTCGAAGCATAAAACTTAGTTTGGGTTTGATATTCGAAACATGGGTTTAATATGAGATTTTGGGTTTTGTTTGTCAAGCTTACTGCACTGCATTGTAGATGTGTCAAGTTACATTGTATCTTTACAGTAAACTGAGTTTTTATGCAATTTAATTGGTTGTTTGGTTCAATATATAAAACCTGAGAATTTTAGATGTATGTTAAAATCTGAGTTTATAAGGAAAGCTGAGCATGTTAGATTTTGGTTCTGTATTTAGATGTCCTGCATATTGTGTATTAGGTTTCAGTCCCTTCCTTCATGTACAGTATCATGTGCCCATGTTACATATCAGTCCTTATACATTCAATTTGCCCATCGCTCTATGTGTACCCCCATGTAAAACCCCTAAATTTCTACTATATATATATTTTTATTATTAAATTTGGTACTGATTAATTTTTTTAATTTTGTATTGTACTTTGCGTAGCCGTATTGTACGTCGTGCACGAAATTCTATTTTTCGTGATTGCTCGACGAGTGCGAATATGTGCGAGCGAACACATTTTTGGAAAAACATTTTTTTCTATTTTTATTGTTTCAAGAAAATATATATAATAATTATTTTTAGCTATCAAAATTCTAAATTTATATTTTTATATTTGAAAAGCTTTTTTTGACAGTTATATTAATAAAATATATTCTAATAAAATGATATGATAGAAAAGTGTATATTTGTAATATTATTTGTGCATACATATTTCGTAATTAATTATTAGTTTATTTTGACAAATAATAATGTAATTTTTGAAATTATTATTTATAGTATTTTTGGAAAATATATTTCAAAAATATTGTGGAGATTTAAATCTTGATTTGAATTTATGTATTTATTTAAATAGTTAAATAATTGAAATTTGATTTATTGATTTGATTTTAAACTAAGGAAATTAATTGGATTTAAATTGGATTTGTATTTGAATTTAGATTTGATTTGATTTAATAATTATCTATTGGGGTTTTAAAACTATTCTAAACCTATCTTAATGGGAATTTTCACATCCTATAAATAGGCAGGTACTCCTCCATTATTTCTCCACAAGCCATAATTATTCCACAAATATTTTTTCCAACCAAGTGAGTGCATCGTGTCCATGACCGTGTCCGTGTCCCATCCACTACTTAGCTTCCTTTACATATACATATGTCTCTTCCATCCAACACACCCGGACATCCAAATTCGTGTCTCGCAGGACACCACCCTGACTCGATACATCATTAATTTCTAAACCTATCCCCAGTTTGCCATGCCTCCTGGCTATGCTTGCGTCGCCACCTCTGCCCTCATCACTTCCCGGTCCCACGTCAGCCTACCGCCTGACTCCGTTCCCTACGACCACACCGTCATCCGCACCACCACCAGCCTACACGACCTCCACACCCCCGTCGTAGCAGTCGTCTCCTCCACCCGTTCTCCTTCACCACCCACACCACCTCCACGAAGACCCGACCACCCACGACACCACCACCATCACCACTGACTCTTCCCGACACCACAGCCACCACCATCGAAACCATCACACAAAGAAGAAGAAAAACCAAACCCTAACCCTAAAACTTACCCCGTCGTCCCGAGCCACCGTCCGCCCCTTACCGCGAGCGCCGCCCGATCGAACTCGCCTCCGGCCGCCGCCCCTGTCCTCGATCTCCGCCACCGTCCTGGCCTCCCTCTCCGTTATCCCCGACCTTAGCCGACGAGCGCGGCCGATCATCACCGCTCCTTCCGGCGGGAGCCGCGCCCGCAGCGTCGACCTGACCCGCGACGAAACCCCGTGGCCGTGCTTCCCAGCGCCGCCGCGCCTTTAGACGCGCCAACCGCCTCTCCTCTGACGTTCGCCGACGTAGCCCTACGCCGACCGCCCGACCGTCGACTCCCACTAAAACCCCTCTCGCCCGTCCACCTCCGCGCGCCGGAGCCCCCGACAACTCCCTCTTCTTCTCCGCTCCTTCCTCTTCCTATTCTTTCGATTTCCCCTTTTCTTTTCATCTCTCTCGCCCGTCCCTCTCAGTCTTCTCTCACTCATTCTTATTTTACTTTTGGCTACGGAAGTTCTTCTCCTCTCGAGGAGAAGAAGCCAGGAGAAAAAGCCATAAGTGTATTATTTATTTTTATTTATTATTATTTGTTTATTTTATTTTACTGCTTTATTCTAATTTTTGTTTACTTGTTTTTTTTGTTAACTGAAATAAATTATATTATTAATATTATGATGATGGTTTGATTAATAGTACTAACTATGGTATTGTATTTTACTGTTACGATTATTATTATTATTATTATTATTATTATTATTATTATTATTCTTATTATCAGTATCATTATCATTATTATTATTAGTATTATTATTTCGATTATAGTTATTGTGTTACAGTACGGGTTTCTAAGGTATTATTATTTCTATTATTATTTTATTATTCTATTATTACAATTATTAATATTGTTATAGTATTTTGTTGTTGTAGGTATTTTAAGAAGATCAACCACTAAAGTTTTCTTAATTTTTATTATTATTACTATTATCTTGTTTCTATGTATAATAGGGGAAGAAGCTAGGCTATTTTACTGATTTAATATAATTATTATTATTCTCACTAATTTCATTATGGTTATTGTTGTGGTTACTTGCAAAACTATCTATTTGCTAAATATTATTATTTATAAAATTTTATGAAAATATTATTTTTCTAGACTTATAAAAGAAAACCAATTTTAGTATTATGATTAGTTTTCTAAAATTATATAATTATTATTCAGTTCCTTTATTCTTTCGTCCATGACCAGCCCGATTACTCCCGTTTCCTCACCAATTCTGTACTCCCATATATCTACCTTAACTAAATCGACCCTTCTGGACCCAATGGAACTGTCCTTGCCATCAACAGAGGTCCCATTGTGTAGTTGTTATACCAAAGACGCAGTTCATGCCACCATGATTATTGCAGCACACCAGGCGTACTACCAGGCAAGACACCTTGCCATTTGCTGTTTAATTATTTTAGCTCATATTTCATGCATTATTTATTTTCTTTATGCAAAATAAACTGTGATATATGGCATAACCTGTTAGAACTTACTGTTCATTTATATTTTCTGCTGTGTATTATTTTCTTACAAATTAAACCTAGATTTAAGGGACCACCTTGTGTGTTGCATTCATTGGCCTTGACACGTGGTAACACGAAGTTGTGTGTCGCATGTAGAACACGGAAGTACGTGATTAGCTGGCCACCAGTACGTACAAGCCGTATGATAGGAATAACCGCTAATAGAGGTTGCATGCTTAGTTTGACTTAGCGGTTATAGAGGTTTACTGTTGTGGATACAACAGAGTAGGCATTAGGCGGGGCGGACAATTCCTTAGCGTATGGGCTTCGATGCACTTTTTCTTGTGACCCGGACTCTCCGCTGGAGATACGGGGTTGATGACCCATGATTACTGACGGCCACTGACGATTCTGCGGAACGTCATGCTCTTACTGATGGGGCCTCTGGTGCCCAAGGGGGGACTATGTCGATCCTATTCAGCCAGGGCCCATGCGTAGGAAGGATTGTTCTTAACTACATTTCACTTAGAACGGTTATGCACCTTTATCCGTTAGGTACGAGTACTTTTGGTTTGGTTACTTGTATCTGACCGTGGCTTGGAACAATAACTTGTCGCGGATTAGCTCGTCACATCTTGTCCTTGTTTGGTTGTAGGTGTGACTTACTACTTCGATGAGAAGGTATTGAACCTTGTTGGGGTCCGGATACCATATTGGATTCTTAGCATGAAAAGATACGTCATCGTGAATTAGTTTACCATCTCTTGTCCTTGTTTGGTTAGGGGGATGGTACGCTCATTCAGTAGGTGCGTATTGGACCATGTTATAATTCGATTGACTTATTTATTTGAGCAATATTTATTCAGTTTATATGGCATGATATTATGTGTCTTGTTACGTCCCTCTGAGGACCTGGTTATCTCTCCAGGTGTGTGCTATTATCTTTTGCAGGTATTCTAGTTCTAGCCGTAATCCGCTCTATTTCTTCGAGGATGATTGCTCCTTGGTCGTCTTCGCTTCGCTCGCCAAATTCATATCTTTTTTTATGTATTTTTCCTTTACTTGTTGGTAGTGGATTTGTCTCCGCCCAACATATTGTATCGAGACAAATTCATTCTCATTATATGATATCTTTTATTCATTTATTCTGTGTGGATGAGATTAGTTATGGTTCTACATTTTACAGCTTACGTATATTTATTATACGGCTGGCATGTCTGCGTTCTAGTCCTACTTATTTTGGGACTAGGGCGTTACATGTTTTTGTGGTGGCCCATGCAGGTCAAAATAAATTGTTTGGTTACTTTACCGAACCAAGCAAGCCTGCGTATAGGATTAGAAGTCTAGGATCTCACCCACATAATTGACCTCTTTCCTTGATTTTATCTACCGTTTGACTTATCAATTGCATCTTGCTTGCTTCATTCCATCCCTATTCTTATCGTCCCTTCGTGCTTGCTAGAGATTGACCCTACTAGTTAGATGTCCCAAACACCCTTAGCGTAATTCTTTAAGTTGGGTAGAATACCCTACGACCTAACACACCCTTGACCATTAAGGTAATACCAATAGTATTATCTAGACCATAGAGACTAGAGGAAGTTAACCCATTTGGTCAACCAAGCCTTGGTCAATAAAACCGTAGAATGATGGTATAGGAATAAACAAGACTTAGATCCTTATGACTATTAGACTATTCATATTGTTTTTATTCATCTACCATCGTGCCTATATTTTTACTATCTAAACTAATGATGCTAATGTAGCCTAGTTTTTGCAAGCTTATCTTTTATCGAGATTGTTCAAGACATATGTTATTGGAAGAGCTCCCACTAACATGTTGTCTAATCAGAACCGGTGCATAATGGTCTGATCAACCAAGTGCACTTTGGTTCGCTTTTGTTTATTATTCTGCGTGGATGGACCATAATTAAACTTGTTCTTTAGAATCCCATCCACGACTGCCTTGAAAAATTCCTTTAAAATTATTCGATCGTCTTTGAATCACGTATTCGTATTCGATAACGCCTTCTTCGAACTCTATATTGCTTTCGCCTTCACTATTTTCGAAGGACGAAGGCGTTATACTTGAAATTCCTCTAGCTGTCCTATCAATTATAACTATACCGTATTGTTTTTCTACGATCTAGATCGTGATTTCTTTCGACATGATTTTGTGAAAACATTGTCATCGTTGGATCCCCATTGATACCCCCTTGTGTCCTCTCACCCCCTACTAATTCTTAATTTCGAGGACGAAATTCTTTTAAGTTGGGAAGGATGTAAAACCCCTAAATTTCTACTATATTTTTTTTATTATTAAATTTGGTACTGATTAATTTTTTTTAATTTTGTATTGTACTTCGCGTAGCCGTATTGTACGTCGCGCACGAAATTCTATTATTCGTGATTGCTCGACGAGTGCGAATATGTGCGAGCGTACACATTTTTGGAAAAAATATTTTTTTCTATTTTTATTGTTTCAAAAAAATATATATAATAATTATTTTTAGCTATCAAAATTCTAAATTTATATTTTTATATTTGAAAAGCTTTTTTTTGACAGTTATATTAATAAAATATATTCTAATAAAATGGTATGATAGAAAAGTGCATATTTGTAATATTATTTGTGCATACATATTTCGTAATTAATTATTAGTTTATTTTGACAAATAATAATGTAATTTTCGAAATTATTATTTATAGTATTTTTGGAAAATATATTTCAAAATTATTGTGGAGATTTAAATCTTGATTTGAATTTATATATTTATTTAAATAGTTAAATAATTGAAATTTGATTTATTGATTTGATTTTAAACTAAGGGAATTAATTGGATTTAAATTGGATTTGTGTTTGAATTTAGATTTGATTTTATTTAATAATTATCTATTGGGGTTTTAAAACTATTCTAATTCTATCTTAATGGGAATTCCCACATCCTATAAATAGGTAGGTACTCCTCCATTATTTCTCCACAAGCTATAATTATTCCACAAATAGTTTTTCCAACCAAGTGAGTGCATCGTGTCCATGATCGTGTCTGTGTCCCATCCACTACTTAGCTTCCTTTACATATACATATGACTCTTCCGTCCGACACACCCGGACATCCAAATCCGTGTCTCGCAGGACACCACCCCGACTCGATACATCATCAATTTCTAAACCTATCCCTAGTTTGCCCTGCCTCCTGGCTATGCTCGCGTCGCCACCTCTGCCCTCATCACTTCCCGGTCCTATGCCAGCCTACCGCCTGACTCCGTTCCCTACGACTACACCGTCATCCGCACCACCACCATAACAACCGATCCCGTCTCCACCACCATCCTACACGACCTCCACACCCCCGTCGTACCGTCGTCTCCTCCACCCGTTCTCCTTCACCACCCACACCACCTCCATGAAGACCCGACCACCCACGACACCACCACCATCACCCCTGACTCTTTCCGACACCACAACCACCACCATCGAAACCATCACACAAAGAAGAAGGAAAACCAAACCCTAACCCTAAAACTTACCCCGCCGTCCCGAGCCACCGTCCGCCCCTTGCCGCGAGCGCCGCCCGATCGGACTCGCCTCCGGCCGCCGCCCCTGTCCTCGATCTCTGCCACCGTCCTGGCCTCCCTCTCCGTTATCCACAACCTCAGCCGACGAGCGCGGCCGATCATCACCGCTCCTTCTGGCGGGAGCCGCGCCCGCAGCGCTGACCTGACCCGCGACGAACTTCCGTGGCCGTGCTTCCCAGCGCCGCCGTGCCTTCAGACGCACCAACCGCCTCTCCTCTGACGTTCGCCGCCGTAGCCCTACGCCGACCACCCGACCGTCGACTCCCACTAAAACCCCTCTCGTCCATCCACCTCCGCGCGCCGGAGCCCCCGACAACCCCCTCTTCTTCTCCGCTCCTTCCTCTTCTTATTCTCTCGATTTCTCCTTTTCTTTTCGTCTCTCTCGCCCATCCCTCTCAGTCTTCTCTCACTCATTCTTATTTTACTTTTGGCTACGGAAGTTCTTCTCCTCTCGAGGAGAAGAAGCCAGGAGAAAAAGCCACACGTGTATTGTTTATTTTTATTTATTATTATTTATTTATTTTATTTTACTGCTTTATTCTAATTTTTGTTCACTTGTTTTTTTTTGTTAACTGAAATAAATTATATTATTAATATTATGATGATGGTTTGATTAATAGTACTAACTATGGTATTATATTTTACTGTTACTATTATTATTATTATTATTATTATTATTATTATTATTATTATTATTATTATTATTATCAGTATCATTATTATTATTATTATTATTATTATTATTATTATTTCCATTATAGTTATTGTGTTACAGTACAGGTTTCTAAGGTATTATTATTTCTATTATTATTTTATTATTATATTATTACAATTATTAATATTGTTATAGTATTTTGTTGTTGTAGGTATTTTAAGAAGATCAACCACTAAAGTTTTCTTAATTTTTACTATTATTACTATTATCTTGTTTCTATGTATAATGGGGGAAGAAGCTAGGCTATTTTACTGATTTAATATAATTATTATTATTCTCACTAATTTCATTATGGTTATTGTTGTGGTTACTTGCAAAACTATCTATTTGCTAAATATTATTATTTATAAAATTTTATGAAAATATTATTTTTCTAGACTTATAAAAGAAAACCAATTTTAGTATTATGATTAGTTTTCTAAAATTATATAATTATTATTCAGTTCCTTTATTCTTTCGTCCATGACCAGCCCGATTACTCCCGTTTCCTCACCAATTCTGTACTCCCATATATCTACCTTAACTAAATCGACCCTTCTGGACCCAATAGAACTGTCCTTGCCATCAACAGAGGTTCCCTTGTATAGCTGTTACACCAAAGTCGCAGTTCATGCCACCATGATTATTGCAGTACACCAGGCGTACTACCAGGCAAGACACCTTGCCATTTGCTGTTTAATTATTTTAGCTTATATTTCATGCATTATTTATTTTCTTTATGCAAAATAAACTATGATACATGGCATAACCTGTTAGAACTTACTGTTCATTTATATTTCCTGCTGTGTATTATTTTTTTACAAATTAAACTAGATTTAAGGGACCACCTTGTGTGTTGCATTCATTGGCCTTGACACATGGTAACACGAAGTTGTGTCGCATGTAGAACACGAAAGTGCATGATTGGCTGGCCACCAGTACGTACAAGCCGTGCGATAGGAATAACCGCTAATAGAGGTTGCATGCTTAGTTTGACTTAGCGGTTATAGAGGTTTACTGTTGTGGATACAACAGAGTAGGCATTGGGCGGGGAGGACAATTCCTTAGCGTATGGGCTTCGATGCACTTTCCCTTGTGACCCGGACTCTCCGCTGGAGATACGGAATTGATGACCCATGATTACTGACGGCCACTGACGATTCTACGGAACGTCATGCTCTTACTGATGGGGCCTCTGGTGCCCAAGGAGGGACTATGCCGATCCTATTCAGCCAGGGCCCATATGTTGGAAGGATTGTTCTTAACTACATTTTACTTAGAATGGTTAGGCACCTTTATCCGTTAGGTACGAGTACTTTTGGTTTGGGTACTTGTATCTGACCGTGGCTTGGAACAATAACTTGTCGCAGATTAGTTCGTCACATCTTGTCATTGTTTGGTTGTAGGTGTGACTTACTACTTCCATGAGAAGGTATTGAACCTTGTTGGGGTCCGGATACTATATTGGATTCTTAGCATGGAAAGATACGTCACCATGTATTAGTTTACCATCTCATATCCTTGTTTGGTTGGGGGGATGGTACGCTCGTTCAGTAGGTGCGTATTGGACCATGTTATAATTCGATTGACTTATTTATTTGAGCAATATTTATTCAGTTTATATGACATGATATTATGTGTCTTGTTACGTCCCTCTGAGGACCTGGTTATCTCTCCAGGTGTGTGCTATTGTCTTTCGCAGGTATTCTAGTTTTAACCGTGATTCGCTCTATTTCTTCGAGAATGATTGCACCGTGGTCGTCTTCGCTTCGCTCGCCAAATTCATAGGTTTTCTTATGTATTTTTTCTTTACTTGTTGGTAGTGGATTTGTCTCCGCCCAACATATTGTATCGAGACAAATTTATTCTCATTATATGATATCTTTTATTCATTTATTCTGTGTGGATGAGATTAGTTATGGTTCTACTGCATTTTACAGCTTACGTATATTTATTATACGGCTGGCATGTCTACGTTCTAGTCCTATGTATTTTGGGACTGGGACGTTACAACCCCCTTTTTCTTTTCTGTTAAACTGAAATGAACCCCTCACCCTCATTCCTGTTAACCCATATCATACACACATCTATGTATACCCCTTAACCCTCTCTCTATCTCTCTATGTATGCATGTATTTAGATATGCATGTATGTATATATGTATTGTATATACATGGAGGCATAGGTAACTTGTTTTTGAGTTGAACACATACATGATAGGCTAATGTTTACATTTACTGTTTGGACTTGGTTTATGAGTTGGGGAAGGGGCTGCCTTAGTCTTTTGCCCTCCAATTCTTTGTAACTATATATATAGTACATATATATATTGGAGTAACATACATGTATCTTATGAGTTATGTCATACCTTATATAGATGTTACACTTTATATGTAGATGATGTAGATATGTTATGCTTATATATGTGGATAGGTATTTGAGGGTTAGATAGTATTGGGTAAGGAATAGGTTATACATCATAGTGTAGATAATGGTTATTATATGAGATTAGCTTACTTTAGAGTTGACCAATAGCCTAGTTGACCTTAACCAAGTTGATCATAGTCCAAGTTGACTAAAAGTTGACTATTTAACCTAGAAATAGCCTAGTTGACCTAATTAGCTAAGTTTGACTAGTTGACCAAAACCCTAGAATGAACAAGTTGACCAAATAGTTTAGGATTGACTTAGTTAGTCTAAGTTGACCTAGTTGACTGGATGTTGACCATTGTGACAAGAATTGACTGGTCCTAGACAGTTGACCAGTTTGATCTAGTTGACTAGAGTATTGACTTGGGTTGACCTAGAGTTGATCAAGTTTGACTTTAACCTAGATTGACCTAGAAATCATGTAGATTGTATTGTAAACTTCATTTACCTTATTTTAAACACATTATAACCTGCACTGCTCTATTTAGGATATTGTGACTCCGGTGCAGACATCTGATATTACACTACTCTTTTCAGAGTATCAGGCGAGTACATTCTCTGATAGTTCTCTCATTTACTTGTCAATTACTGTACTTCAGTTCTAGTTAGTTCTATGTGATTCTTTGTTACAACATGTATGAATATTTCTGGATTCATGTATGCGACACACATACCATATTGTCTGGCCTCTATTACTGGAATCATTCTGGAATTATTGTTGGTATCATCATGTTTGGCTGGACTCATCTCGATTCTCGTGTCGAATTCTGGATTCACTTGTATTGTAGGGCAAGAAAATATTGAGTAAGACATGTAGACATACCCCAAATCTGGAATCTCCAAACTGGAATCTACTGGAAGCATAGCCATCCCTCGCTTGATCAGTGAGTAATGCGCCTGATACCTACAGCCATTTACATGTCGATCTCGGAATTTTAAAATACACTGTTAGAATATAGCTGGTCTTACCTGGATTCTTGATCACTGACTAGAATCATCTTGTACTGGAATTATCTTGTACTGGATTCATCTTGTACTGGATTCATCTTGTACTAGACTCGTCTCGTACTAGATTTACATTGGATTACATTTGTCTTACATTTATTATCTGGACTTATCATGTTACTCTAGTTCAGCTAGAATCTTATTTTACAGTCTTCATTGCCATGATTCTTCTCTTGTTTTAGTTACCTTACTTTCTTGTATCTTAACTGTTTTTCTATACCATAACATAAATATAAACTACCATGCTCATCAATAAAACTATCTATAACTGCTTTATAGTTCTCTGTCATTTACTTAGGATTTTCTAGATGCGTTGTGCTCGTTCCTGTCCTGACTTGACCTGTTGAAAATATTACAGATGATTGCCCTGAGGACATTTACCCTACTTGCCTTGGAGCAGGAGATGGCTTAGCTACCTTTGGCCCCGACACTCAGCAGTGATCGGAAGACTAGCTAGTAGACTTGGTTTAGTTTTCACGTTTTAGAACTTGAATTGTAATAAGTTGAGATATTGTTTTGTTTTGAGATTGTTTGTGATTATTATTATTTTAGTAGTTGGTTTTCTTGTTGTTATTTAGTCTTAGTTATAAACTTCTGTGTTATCATATCGTGCTTAGACTGTGATTGAAATTTTATTGTATCTATACTTGTCCTCCGTTCAGAGTTGAGATTTTGACAAGTACATTATATAATTGCGTGAGCTGTTATTTAGATAGTGACCTAGAACAACGTTCTACCGCCGACACTGTGGCGTAGGTTGGACGCTATTACGTACTCGTACCCTCACAATGGGTGCGAGTCGTGACAGAAGGTGTTTTCTTCTATGGAATCCAATCCCAAAGTTGTAGCTCCCTCTGCAGCCCAAACTCCTACCCGCTCTCAGGAGGATAAAGAGATAATAGCGGCTCTCGAAGGCTGCGACTTCGACGATAAGTTTATTGAAGATGATTCCACAAGCGTCGTTGAAGGAGATCAAGCTTTGGTGGAGATCCTGCTGAATCAAAACTTACCGGTCGAAGAGGGTCATACCACTGGTAAGGGTGAAGAACACCCAGTTGATGATAAGAGACATCCAAGCCTAAGAGATGACGATCAGACTAAAAATGACAACCCTGATGATCTCCAAGCAGTTGGTGAAAATCAGGCATAAACTCTTGAACACATTAGGATTGACGAAAAATCCCAAAATTGATGCTGAGGGGACTCAAACCCGTAAAGAAAATTTTTTTGGAACCAAGGAAGCAAAAGCGATTGCCCCAACCAGCCAAGCGGAGTCAGGGCCGGAAGCCACCGTTTCCTGTCAGGCGGCTAAAAGGCTGAGAGCAGCCAAGCGGCCGTGTCTGAGACTACTATGGCAAGGCTCCGTTCAAATCTGGACGTGCCCCGTGTGTCATGACCCACACCCGGAGTAAGGGCAGTACGTGACAGCGTCCCAGCCTACGCCACAAAAATGACGTAGAACGTTGTCTAGGTCTACTATTTAACAACAATTATAATAGCAAAACCTGTCGAGATAGTCAACTCCGAACGGAGGACAAGCAATGATAAAATAATATACTCAATCATAATATTCTAACAAAGATAGAAGATAGAGAAAAGTAAAGACAACAAGATATGAAAATATCAACCAGAAAATCCAACACAGAATAATACAAGTCCAGAGTCTCAGAGTCAACAATCTCAAATACAGATTCTAAAATAATAACATGCCAAGGTGTAATCTGGAGACAAAGTCCAGTACCAAACTAATCTAGCTGAGCTAGCCCTAATGTCTCATCGGCTGGAACTAACCCCTGCTGGACAAGGGTCTTCCGGCCTACGTCCACTACGTCATGAGGACCATAGTAGGTAGGACACTCGCCCTCGCCATAATCTGTAAAATTTTGTCAACATATCCAATCAGGATGGAATGAGCACAAATCTCCAATAACAGTTCTAGTTAGACGATAAAAAATATGTAGCAGTAAATAGAGAGAATATACAAGGTAAAATAATACGTACATAAATCATGGTAAGGCATATCAAGACTGTAAATGAATGAAAGAGCAAGAGAACAATGTATATCATGTACAGGAAACTGGAAAACTACTATCAATGTGAGTTACCACTAGTTTCAACATGTGATCGACTTAGGAACATAATACAAGATTTGGCCTGGTTAATCATACGTGCGGTGTATAATTAACACTGTTCAAGGTTCAAGACTTGATACACGGAGGGTATTGATCACATATCTACGCTAATACCCCTACCCCCAATAAGTATAGTGGATCCATCCATGACACGTCATGACACGTATTCTCTGAGAAGGTAGCGAGCCCTTCACAGGAATCGTATCTACATAATGTACGAGAAACAATGAGTCTTATACGAGGTATACCAAGGAATACAAGGAATAACATCTCATGACAGAATCCAGACAAATACCAATCCGTATGAACAATGTGTAACGCTCGTAGTTCGTATTACGTATTTGGCATACTTGTACGTATTTTGACTCATATTGCGTGTCTCATTGCATGGTTTATTTTGGCATTTCATTTGCTTGGTTCGGGTTCGGTTGGGTTCGGTCTGGTTGGGTTTTGTTTGGGTTAGTATGTAAACTCCTACCTACCACCATCCCCCATTTATTAACCCAACAATCCTTCTCTCTCCTTATTCATTTCCCATTACTACTCTCCTTCCTTCTTCATTTCTCCACCGACCACCCGCAGTAGGCAAGTGCAACTTGCTTCATGGAGGAACTCAAATTTTGTTGTTCCATTGTCTTCCTCACGAGATTCTAAAACACTTTAGTACTTAGCATTTTTAATTTCCATGGCTCATTTCATGTAGATATGAGTTTTAGTATTATTGATCTTCATGGTTTGGATCTACTGGACTTAGTTATTTTCGAAATAAGGAGTTCCATGTGGTGGAAATTTCGATTTTACGCAAATTTGGCTTTTAAATGGCTGGATTTCACCAAGTCTTGACCGAGATGGGGCTTTCTTTAGCTCTTGAGCTTTTACGCCTGCTTGTCTTGGCCTTGGGGAGAAGATAAAGTTTTTACGCATATGTTCTTACGTTCTAGCGTAGTATTTAGTTTTACGCCTACGTTTTACGTGCCAGCGTATCATTTACCCTCTTTACGCATACGTTTCACGTGCCCGCATATTAATTACTCTTTACGCACACGTTCTCACGTGACCGTGTAATCTATTCTACGAGAGCTAAACCGAGCTCTACGCAGAGGCTAGATTCCCGCTCGCGTAGAGGGTTTGCCCACATAGAGTCTCGCCTGCATGCGGCTTTGCTAGCGTAAAGCGTTTGCTCGTGTAGAATCCCACCCACCTACTTTCTTGCTCGCGTAGAGCTGCCTATCCTTAGGTCTTGCTCGCGTAGAGCTGCCTATCCTTAGGTCTTGCCCGCGTAGAGCTGTTTTACGCTCGGGGTCTCTTTGGCCTAGCGTAGTCTTGCTCGCATAGAGACTTTGAGTCCCTATGGCGTACCCTGTTGCCCTTTTATATTCTTACACCTTTTGTCATGAACTTGATAATCACGAATTTATTTAATATGTTTGGAATGGTAATTGTACACAGTATGGTAGGAAGTAAATATGACATGACGTGATATGACAAGCAAGTATGATGGAAACTATTGAATGCTGTTGCGACGGCTAGCATGGCATGACAAGAATGAATGGTCTGGATACCGTGGACGATTGTGTTTGTACAAATAAAACAGTACTGTCTCGCATCATGTCTAGGGCAGAGACCCTTGAGTACCACGGTCAGAGGTACCTACTTAAACTGACTAAGGCTAATAAATAGAATAATCCAGTAGTCATGAAGAGATTTTTCAGCTACAGGCAATCCCGTTATCTAGGCGCCCCATCATAGGATCTATAGCCTGTCGTCGAGTAGGGTACATTTCCAGCACATTATCATGTGTTGCACCCTTCAAGCTACTTAAGGGTACATGCGTTTCCTGGACAATGTACCCACATAAATTTAACCCCTAATTTGCGTCCGGATAGCCTGGATGGTCTGCAGGGCTTGTGGCTGTAGAACAATCTCATTACATCTTACTAGTAATTAGGCCTGTGATAACCCTAGTTAGTTAAAGTATCAAGCCGTACTCATTGCTTGGCCGTGATTGATTGGATGGAGTCTAACCCAGGCTAGTCTTGTCCTGATCCTGTACAAGATCGTTAGCATGACCTGAAAGATTGTGCTTACTTTATCGATAAATGGTAGGAAACCAAGTTCCGTTCAGATGAAGGGTTACAACCCCGGTCCTTGTTTGGTTTACGGGTTGTAACTTGGTTATCTGAATAGTTCCATGGTTATCTTATCGTATATCATCATAATTTTCCATATTTCTAGTCTTTTATATAATAATTATGTTTTGTGCTAATTGCTGGTTTTAGTTCTTAAGTGAAGTCTCCTTTGTGGTACTTGCTCTTTCTGGGATCTGACCCAGCTGGTTTTGTATGGCCAGATACCGAAGCAGCTCCAGAGGATCTCCCTACCTTCCAGCCAGATGGTGACCACCAGGCGTAACCTTAGCAACGAGTGGGTTTTATTTTGCTCTCCTACTCTATTGTAAAAATATTTTTTTTAGGCATTTAGCCGACGAGCACGTGTTAGCTCGATTGCACTTTACTTATTGTCTGCCTACAGGCTTTAGCATGATGAACAAATCCTAGGGTTGATCATATATGACTGAAACTCTTGCTTGTCTTTATATTTTGTATGACGAGCTTCATGATCATCTAAATATGTAATATATGGGATGCCTTACTATTGTATATTTGGTGTTCTGACATCTTGTAACTGTTATTACTTGTTTGAGATTGAGACAATAGGCTTGTTCATGACCATAAAAGACTGATGGCTTGTAGTTAAACCCTCATGTATCTAGACAGTCGTGACCGTATAGCGAGGTGGGTTGCACTTTAATATACGTAGCTGGCTATGTCCGCTCCCGCTCTCCAATATTTTGGTTCTGGGGTGTTACATGGTTTAAGTGGTGGCCCATACTGGTCTTGTGAATCAAGATATGTGAGGGTTTACCGAATAGATGTCTCAATCAGCACTCGTCCTTGATTTCTGCTCGTATCCTCTAAATCCCTGAAATCTTGACCTGATCACATGCTTATATCTTTGATCTGTCCTGGTCCTTCCTTATTGTTTCCTGTGTCATCTTCTTCAGCGATACTGTTCCTGGACCTGCCAATCAATCGGAAGGAACTCAACGAGTACTCCCGCAATAAGAGGATCAAGCTCAGCACTCAGGAGCAGCTTCCCGAGTCATGTTTTCCGGAGATCCAGAACCCCCAGTACAGCCAGCCTAGCCTGTGAGGCAGGATGAGGGAGTCTTGGTTGGACTCATCAGGGAGTTGCTTGCATCACAGGATCGTCGAGGTGATATATTGCACCAGACAGTACAAGATACTTTGAACAGAGGTGGTCATCAAGGTAACAGTGCGGCCAACAGCTTCAAGCGTTTGAACCCTCCATTCTTCGATGGTAGCGAAGATGCTATAGCCGCAGATGCTTGGCTACAGGATACTGAGATTATTCTAGAAGCAGCCAAGACCCAAGAAGACGATAAGGTGGCCGTGGTACGCCTATAGTTATTAGATCTAGCCCACAGCTGGTGGACGGTGCATGCCGTTGGATTAAGGGCACATATTGCATGGACAGTATTCCCTGAGAGATTCCCGACCAAGTATTTTGATGCTGTAGCTCGGTATGATCTACAGAAGGGGTTCACTAATTTGAAACAGATGGACAGGACGGTCGATGGATACACGATCGAGTTATCCAGGCTTAGTCGGTTTGCTCCCACCTTGGTGGCGACCGAGTTCGATAGAGCTCAGCTGTTCCAGCAAGGACTGCACCTGGAGATTTTGCTGGCGGTAGAGCAGTTCGAGCATCAGACTTTCGATGCAGTGTTGAGAGCATCTAGGAGGCATGAGTATACCTCCCAGAGGATTATGGACCGGACCGAAAGTCGAAAGCGATCTTACGGCCAGATGAACCAGTCTTCAGCACCAGCCCCGGCAGCTAGGTGTTTGACCATTGGAGCTCTGAGGCGGGCGGCTTCCGTTGCATCGATTCAGCATTCGACCCCGGCATATCCCCAGCAGCAGCAGAAGCAGCCTTCCGCTATGGGTTGCACTCATTGTGGGAAGTCAGGACACGTGGTGTCAATATGTCGCAGAGCACAGGATTTGTGTTTGGTTTGTGGTACACCGAACCATAGGGTTGGAAACTGTCCGAATAGGAGGAGTTTATCTTCATCAACCTTTTCTAGTCTCTCGGTTAGGGGACCAGCCCCAGTACCCATCCAGCAGCAGTAGTACCCGTTTCTGAGGCCCTTGCCGCCTCAGGCCCAGGCATTTCTGCAGTAGAGCCTCCAGCAGTATGCACAAGTCCAAGCTCAGACCCAGAATCGCCAGAGAGGTTTCCAGCAGAGGGGACCAGCACCCAGAGGACACGGTCAAGTAATGGCTTTGACCGTGGAGGAAGAGTTAGCATCAGGTGAGGTAGTGGCAGGTACTATTCTCGTCAACTCCTTTCCAGCATTAGCATTGTTTGATTCTGGTACATCACATTCATTTATGTCTGCACGATCCGCGACACGGATAGGGCTGGAGCCCGTGTCATTATCAGTAAGGCTCAATATACTTACTGGTAACGGACTTGTGGGAGTAGATAGAGTATTTTTCTCGTGTCGGATCGTAGTTAGCGGTAGAGAGTTTTTCGCTAGGTTGATAAAATTCCCAATGGCCGATTATGATGTGGTCTTAGGGATGGATTGGTTGAGGGACCAGTATGCTAGAATAGATTGCCATATTGACAGGATTATTTTTAGTATTCCTGGTGAGCCAGAGCTTTTATTTATCTGAGGCGGAATAAAGCCTTCTCCTCCAACATTCCGGATGGCAGTTACAGCGGCAGTCCAGTTTTCCAGAATTGTAGAAGAGTTTCCCGATATTTTCCCGGAAGCGCTTCCAGGTATGCCACCATAGAGAGAGAAAGATCGAGTTCACCATAGACTTGATCCCCGGGTCAGCACCAGTGTCAGAGAGAGTCTACTAGATGGCGCCGTCAGAATTGGAGATCTTGTGTAAGATGATTAAGGAACTCAGGACCAAGGGATTCATCCGTGCAAGTGGATCGCCTTGGGGAGCCCCGATGCTTTTTGTGAAAAATAAGGATGGTACATCCAGATTATGTATTGACTATCGTACCTTGAACTTAGTGATAATCAAGAACAGATACCCTCTTCCGAGGATAGATGACTTGTTTTATCAACTCAAAGGGGCGTCCATATTTTTGAAAATTGACTTACAATCAGGATACCACCAGATCAGAGTCAGAGAGCAGGACATCCCGAAGACGACTTTCAGATCTAGATATGGGCATTAGGAGTTCCTTGTTATGCCATTCGGAGCAACCAATGTGCCGGCTGTATTCATGGACCTCATGAGTCGTATCTTCATGCCTTATTTGGATCAGTTCGTGATTGTGTTCATAGACGACATCCTGGTCTACAACAAGAGTGAAGCGGAGCATGAGAAGCATCTCAGAGTTATCCTCCAGATTCTCAGAGAGCACCAGTTGTATGCGAAGTTCAGTAAATACGAGTTCTGGCTCGATCGTATTTCATACTTGGGTCATATCATCACCAGAGGAGGAGTAAAAGTGGATCCCCAGAAGATTGTGACTATTGAGACGTGGCCAGTACCCAGTACCGTTGCAGAAGTTTGTAGTTTTCTTAGCTTGGCCGGCTACTACCAGCGATTTGTTTCGAATTTTGTACGGATTTCAGCACCTGTGACCCAGTTGACCCGCAAGGATGTGCAGTTTGCTTGGACCGCAGAATGTCAGGAATCTTTTGAGAAGTTGAAGCAAGGCTTGATGACGGCACCTATTCTTTCGCTTCCAGATGGGACCGGAGGATTCTCAGTGTATTGTGATGCTTCAGGCAGAGGTTTGGGATGTGTTTTGATATAGCATGGGAAGGTAATAGCTTATGCGTCACGTCAACTTCGTGATCATGTGAGGAATTATCCGACCCATGACTTGGAACTTGCAGCAGTAGTGTTTGCACTTAAGCTTTGGAGATACTACTTGTATGGAGATAGGGTAGAGATTTTCACCGACCACAAGAGCTTGAAGTATGTGTTTACCCAGAAGGATTTTAACATGCGTCAGAGGAGATGGCTAGAGCTGATTGTGGATTATGACATCAACCTGCAGTATCATCCTGGGAAGGCCAACGTTATTGCAGATGCATTGAGCAGGAGAGCCGGAGTTTATTTTCTAACAGCGCAACCAGAGTTATTAGCAGATCTTCAGAAGATGGGTATCGAAGTTGTCCTTCCTACAAATGTGGAATTGATGACCAGCATGCAAGTTCAGTCCAGTATAGTTGATAGGATCAGGTTAGCTCAGTCAACAGATTCCAAGCTTCAGCGACTCAGAGTAGAGTGTGAGGCAGGACAAAGACCAGAGTTATGTGTCCATAAGGACGGTACACTACGGCATGGAAGGCGTCTTTGTGTACCTAGTAGTGATATCAGCCAGGAGACCATGGCAGAAGCTCACAGTTTTTAGTATTCGATTCATCCGGGCGGTACGAAGATGTATCGCAATATTCGGCAGTATTTTTGGTGGAATGTTATGAAGAGGAGATAGCCCGGTTTGTCTCTCGGTGTTTGGTTTGCCAACAAGTTAAAGCTGAACATCAGAGACCGGCTAGACTTCTTCAACCTTTGACGATCCCAGAATGGAAGTGGAAGCATATAACCATAGATTTCATGACTGGATTACCTAGGTCCCCGGCCGGTAGAGATGCTATTTGGGTTATTATAGACAGGCTCACGAAGGTGGCTCACTTTCTTCCGTTCAGAGTTGGTCAGTCGACGGCTCAGCTAGCAGAGATGTACCTCAGGCAGATCGTCAGATTTTACGGTGTACCAGTTAGTATCACCTCATACAGACATTCAAGATTTACGTTGCACTTTTGGCGCAGTCTGCAAGAGAGTTTGGGAACTCACCTCCAGTTTAGCTCGGCTTATCATCCACAGACAGATGGTCAGTCAGAGCGTACCATACGAACCTTGGAAGATATGTTGAGATCTTGTACACTCGACTTCGGTGGTTCGTGGGAAGATCACCTGCACCTGGTGGAGTTCTCGTACAACAACAGTTTTTAAGCCAGTATCCAGATGGCACCGTTTGAGGCAATGTATGATAGGAAGTGCAGATCTCCACTAGCATGGGACGATGTTGGAGAGAGGCAGATGCTCAGTTCGGAAATGATTACTCAGACAGTTGAGGTGGTCAGAAAAGTCAGAGATCATCTTCGAGTTGCACAAGATCGCCAGCGCCATTGGGCCGATTCTCATCGTCGTCCCCTTGAATTTTCCGTCGGCGACCATGTATTCCTCAGGATCTCGCCTACCCGTGGCGTCACTCGTTTTGGCATACGGAGAAAGTTTAGTCCTAGGTATATCGGGCCATTCGACATTCTAGAGTAGGAGATATGTCATATCGTCTCGCTCTTCCGCCGTCATTGCATAAGGTGTATGATGTCTTCCATGTATCCCAATTGCGACGGTATATCCCGGATCTGAGTCATGTACCTGATCATTCAGAATTGGTTGTTGGTACCAACCTTTCGTATGAGGAAAGACCCGTATCCATATTGGACCAAAGAGAGAAGATACTCAAGAACAAGACTATCAAGTTAGTCCGTGTTGTTTGGGGTCATCACTCTTTGGGTGAGTCAACGTGGGAGCGTGAGGATGACATTCGATCGCGATATCCCGACATGTTTGACTCGTGAGGTATAATGTCTTCCTTATGCCTCATGCCTTCGATTTCTTGCTTGCATGATTGATTGTTTGATTGATTGCTTAGTTATATCTTGTCTGTGATTAGTGTAGCTTGTTTGACCTTTCTAGCCTCTTAATTAAATTTCGAGGACAAAATTCTTTTAAGGTGGGTAGAGTTGTAACGCCCATAGTTCGTATTACGTATTTGGCATACGTGTACGTATTTTGACTCATATTGCGTGTCTCATTGTATGGTTTATTTTGGCATTTCATTTGCTTGGTTCGGGTTCGGTTGGGTTTGGTCTGGTTGGGTTTGGTTTGGGTTAGTATGCAAACCCCTACCTACCCCCATCCCCTATTTATTAACCCATCAACCCTTCTCTCTTCTCATTCATTTTCCATTACTACTCTCCTTCCTTCTTCATTTCTCCATCGACCACCCTGCAACTTGCTTCATGGAGGAACTCAAATTTTGTTGTTCCATTGTCTTTCTCACGAGATTCTAAAATACTTTAGTACTTAGCATTTTTAATTTCTATGGCTCATTTCATGTAGATCTGAGTTTTAGTATTATTGATCTTCATGGTTTGGATCTACTGGACTTGGTTGTTTTCGAAATAGGGAGTTCTATGTGGTGGAAATTTTGATTTTACGCAAGTTTGGCTTTTGAATGGCTGGATTTCACCAAGTCTTGACCGAGATGGGGCTTTCATTAGCTCTTAAGCTTTTACGCCTGCTTGTCTTGGCCTTGGAGAGAAGATGAAGTTTTTACGCACACGTTCTTACGTGCTAGCGTAGTATTTAGTTTTACGCCCACGTTTTACGTGCCAGCGTATCATTTACCCTATGTACGAACACGTTTCACGTGCCCGCGTATTAATTACTCTTTACACACACGTTCTCACGTGACCGCATAATCTATTCTACGCAGAGCTATATCGAGCTCTACGCAGAGGCTAGATTCCCGCTCACGTAGAGGGTTTGTCCGCGTAGAGTCTCGCCTGCATGCGGTTTACTAACGTAAAGCGCTTGCTCGCGTAGAATCCCACCCACCTGCTCTCTAGCTTGCGTAGAGCTGCCTATCCTTAGGTCTTGCCTGCGTAGAGCTATTTTATGCTCGGGGTCTCTTTGGACTAGCGTAGTCTTGCTCGCGTAGAGAATTTGAGCCCCTATGGCGTACCCCGTTGCCCTTTTATATTCTTACGCCTTTTGTCATGAACTTGATAATCACGAATTTATTTAATATGTTTGGAATGGTAATTGTACACGGTATGGTAGGAAGTAAACATGACATGACGTGATATGACAAGCAAGCATGATGGGAACTATTGAATGCTGTTGCGACGGCTATCATGGCATGATAAGAATGAATGGTCTGGACACCATGGACGATTGTGTTTGTACAAATGAAACAATATTGTCTCGCATCATGTCTAGGGCAGGGACCCTTGAGTACCACGGTCAGGGGTACCTACATAAACTGACTAAGGCTAATAAATAGAATAATCCAGTAGTCATGAAGAGACTTTTCTGCTACAGGCAATCTCGTTATCTGGGCGTCCCATCATGGGATCTGTAGCCTGCCGCCGAATAGGGCACATTTCCAGCACACTGTCATGTGTTTCACCCTTCAAGCTACTTAAGGGTACATACATTTTCTGGACGATGTACCCACATGAATTTAACCTCTAATTTGTGTCTGGATAGCTTGGATGGTCTGTAGGGCTTGTAGCTGTGGAACAATCTCATTGCATCTTACTAGTAATTAGATATGTGATAACCCTAGTTAGTTAAAGTATCAAGCCGTACTCATTGCTTGGCCGTGATTGATTGGATGGAGTCTAGCCCAGTATAGTATTGTCCTGATCCTGTACAAGATCATTAACATGACCTGAATGCTTGTGCTTACTTTATCAATAAATGGTGGAAAACCAAGTTCCGTTCAGATGAAGGATTATAATCCCGGTCCTTGTTTGGTTTACGGGTTGTAACTTGGTTATCTGAATAGTCCCATGGTTATCTTATCGTATATCATCATGATTTTTCATATTTCCAGTCTTTTATTATATAATTATGTTTTGTGCTAATTGCTGGTTTTAGTTCTTAAGTGAAGCCTCCTTTGTGGCACTTGCTCTTTCTGGAATCTGACCCAGCTGGTTTTGTATGGCCAAATACCGGAGCAGCTCCAGAGGACTCCCTACATTCCAGCCAGATGGTGACCACCAGACATAACCCTGGCAAGGAGTGAGTTTTATTTTGCTCTCCCGCTCTATTGTAAAAATATCCTTTTGAGGCGTTTAGCCGACGAGCACGTGTTAGCTCGATTGTACTTTACTTACTGTCTGCCTATGGGCTGTAGCATGATGAACAAATCCTAGGGTTGATCATGTATGACTGAAACTCTTGCTAGTCTTCATATTTTGTGTGACTAGCTTTATGATCATCCAAATATGTAATGCATAGGACGCCTTACTATTGTATATTTGGTGTTCTGACATCTTGTAACTGTTATTACTTGTTTGAGATTGAGACAATAGGCTTGTTCATGACCATAAGAGACTGATGGCTTGTAGTTAAACCCTCATGTATCTAGACAGCCATGACCGCATAGCGAGGTGGGTTGCACTTCAATATACGTAGCTGGCTATGTCCGCCTTCGCTCTCCAATATTTTGGTTCTGGGACATTACACAATGTGTCAAGAGAACCAGGATATCTATACTAAATACAAAAAACATAGACGATATTATAAAACAGAAATATTATCAGATAATGTACTCGCCTGAGATCTAGTAGAAAAATATCAACAAAGTATCGCTCCTCAGAGTGAACTCACAGACCTAAAAATGAGATATACATGAGTTAAATAGGGTTTAACAATATTAGACATGATTTTTAGTATATGCTAGGCAAATCTAGGTCAAACTCAGTCAACTAAGTCAAACTAGATCACACTAAGACAAACTAGGTCATGCTAAGTCAAACTAGGTCAAGCTATGTCAAACAAGGTCAATCTAGGTCAAGGGTTGACCTACAGTTGACTTTTGCTCAACTGGTCAACTCTGGTCAACTCTTAATACAATCTAGGTCAAACTGGATCAAGGGTTGACTTATAGTTGACTTTTGGTCAACTGGTCAACTTCGAGTCCAATCTAGGTTAGATGTTGACTCTACTTTGACTTTCAGTCAAAATAGTAAACATTGGTTAAACAAGGACAAATCTAAGTCAATTATTCTATTACTAACCATTACCTACCAAGATACCCTATACCTTATCCTCATTGGTATCCCAATACCAATACCTTGGTTTAGGTATAAATACCTTAGTCTCAAATACTAATACCTTGGCTATCTAGTATCCATCCATCTACCCCAAGCCACTAGTTAACCAATACCTTAGTATCTAACAAACCCCTTACCTTGTAGGTAAACCCATTATCTTAAGGTAAAAGGTAAATCCCAAGATATCCCAAGATACTACTTGGGTATCTCAAGATACCAACATATCTAGATATCTAACTTATATATATACACTTATCTAAGACACTATCTTAGAGCTAATATAAGGATACCATACTAAGATAACTAATATATCTAGATATTCTAAGATACTTCTAGGTAGGATACTAACTATCTATCTCTAGACACTAAGATATCCTAACTAGAAATTCTAATATCTAAGATATATAAGATATCCTAACATCTAACTTTCTAACACATATACATAGAAACTAACATCTAACTTCTAACATAGATAAACTTCTTACTAACACTCACTCACTCATACAATAGGGTCAATGGATTGGGGGTAAAATGGGGTTGCAAAGGGGGCTATGGTGGCTGCCTATAGCAGCCTACAACTACTGTTATTGCTCTTGCTGATAGTGCAGCTGCTGCTACAACTGCTGCTATTGCTCTTGCTGATAGTGCAGCTGCTGCTACAGTAATTGCTGCTGCTACAGTAATTTCTGCTGGTGCTACAGTAAATTCTGCAGCTGCTGCTGCTCCTATTGCTGTGATAGCTGCTGGTAGAGATCACAAAACACACACACACTCCTCTCTACCTATCACTCTCACAAGCACACATACATCTCACTAAACAAATCCCTTTCACAACGCATATACAAACATCATTCCCTCTTCACAAACACATATACAAACACACACACACATACTCCCCTCATCTCATGACACTCAAGCCACTAACCAAATAGACACAAACAATAACACACACATAAGACACATATCTCACTAACACAACCACACCCTAACATATCAATAAATATATATATATATATATATATATATATATATATATATATATATATATATATATATATATATATATATATATATATATATATATATATATATACAATAACATGCTAAAATTGTCCACTAACACAATTATATACCAAATTGATATCTCTACACAAAATATGATTTGTAGGCTAAAATACAAAGATACATACATAGGTATCTATATAAAAACTAAATGGGATATCCTAACCATGACTAATCAATTCTCTAACACATATAAAACTAAAATTAGAAGTCTAAATAGCCTATTGGGCATAAACATAAACACTTGGTGGGCCACCCTCAAAATTTCTCCATGGGTGATACCAAACCACTCCCAATTTCCTATTGAGGATTCAAAAGAGCCTTTAAATCAATCTTAAGGGTGGTTCATGCATGGGGGTGATTCCTATAGATTCAAAACTAACAAATATGCAAAGAAAAGATGAAATAGAGAGGGTTTAGAGAGAGAGAGAGAGAGAGAGATACCTATTGGGAGTTGTATCCCAATGATTCAATCAAAAGGATACAATTCTGACACGAGAACCTGTCACGACCCGAACCTGCTTTTCGGGACGCGAGAGCGTGAACAAGCCAGCTACGTATCAAGAGGACTCCAGCCCGACTCGAGTACGTATAAGCTGTCAAGATTCATGGTATCATGGCTAATATGGTAATCTACAGTGTATCTCAATCCACAAGAATATATAAGACAAGAATGAACAATTATGGGTCATAGTCTGCAGCCCATTAGCATATTGTTCTATTAGACTCTAAGAATGATATGAGTCTATAAATAAGCAGAGTATATCATGGTACTGAATATAAAGCACGAGAGGATAATAAAGAAATATCACAAGCAAATACCTGTATCAAACATCGCAATCCTCTACCATCCTGCTCTGCTAACTAACTCCACGCAGCCGCTAAACCTGAAGAGATCATCAGGTCCTCAGAGGACTAGCAAGATACATAATATACGAGCCAACATGTAACAGTAAAAAGAAGCAAGAAACAATCAAGGATATCCAACGAGACAAAATGAACCAAGACACAAGATCTAAACACGCGGATCCTAAGACACTGGCATGCCATACTAGAAATGGCTGGCTATAAACTACATTCAAGGCAAGTACTCACAATCTATAATGTCTCAATCGCAGTCAAGGCAAGTACTCACAACCAAGACAGTAGCCAATCCTAGTATAAAATCCTATAGACCATAGTCAAGGTAAGTACTCATAATCTATAGAATTTCAAAGTCAAGTCCCACTCAGGTCATGTCAAGTCAAGTCAAGTTATAATCAAGTTGAGGAAATCGTGGTGTGGGACTAGACGACTCTATCAAGCAACACGTATGAGACTAACACAGTAACAGGTAGAAAAATATCATAACAGAAAAGGAACAAGAAACTAGAAACATGTAAAGTAAAACCATAACAGGATGAGTGTACTAGACATGAAATCAAGCAATCACGAATATAAGGAAAAGAACCACATCAAGATGATGAACATGCATATAAATTATACTGTACAAGTTGGCAAGGTATGCTTGCCTGGTGGTAGCGCGAAGAACCAATAATGTATCGCCAATCACAAGTCAGAAAGTCCAAGTCGACACAACTGTCTCCGAAAGCTGAAATAAACGTTACCAAAATTCTCAGAATAGTCAATTTAGCTAGGATCGCCTGTCCTTAAGTCCAATTCTGGATACAGGGGCAAAACGGTAAATTTGGGCCAAAACGATGTCCGCCGTTGGACCCGCTTTGCACGAAAAGTATGCCAGAGTCAATGGTCTCTAAAGTTGTCAAACTACATGTCTACGGATCCAGTTTTCGATACGAACCCAACCGTATGTCCAGAGTTCGATTCCGGCGGGCCGTGCACAAAATTGCCCGTCGAGTGGGACCGTGGGGCCCACAAAATGACGTACGATTCAACTGTCTCAGAATTGGACCAAACTTGGCATACAGGACCAGAAAAATGATACGGTTCTGCTGGCACAAGTTTCGTCTCGATCTGACAAGCGTGCACAAAGTAATTGGAAAATTTGTACAGAGGCTGATAGGGTGAATTTCGACGGATACGCATCAAATTCGTCGCGCACACGCGACCAATTTGAATTCCGTCAAAGCTCACACGACCACAAACCCGTTACGCAGCTTTCGATGCTTTCGGTTCATGACCACGGCGCCCAAAATGGCGGGACGCACGTCGCGTGGATGAAATTTCTAGTTTTTAAAATAGGTTTTTGGAAAACTTTGGGATTCGATTTCTCGACGCATAGTCGATGATTTCCGAATCCACAAAAAGGACTGTGAAGCCCTATATGTTGTCTAAAGTGTCTTCAAATAGTTTTTCTAATATGGTACTGGATCGATCAGAATCGATCGCAAACTGGATGAATGGACTGATATATGTTCTATTTTGGGACAGGTTTTCGGTCGATTTCGTGTTGATATATCGACAGATATGTCCGATACAATCCAACCTATTTACCAGGTCTTCGAGGGGGTCATGTAGGCTGCGATAGGATTCGATAGAACGAAAAACAATCGAGAAATAAATGAGAACTTAACCTCGAAAAAGGGGCGCGCCTGGGTGTGTGGTGTTGTGCCTTCCTGTTCGCGCCGTGTCAGCGCCGGTGGCCGACGGTGCCGTCTCGGCGGTAGCGCGCACCGCCTGGAGGTCGAGGCGGGGGTGGTCATGTTGTGTTTAGGGTTTCTGGTTTTCGTGAGTGTTTCTTCTTCTCGATACATTGTGTATATAGGTACGGCTGCATCTCTTGGCGGCCTGGGGGAAAAATCTGGCTGAGCGGGCCGGGGTGAGGCTGGGGAAGTACGGGTCGGG
>JANAVB010032420.1:7867018-7904932 GCA_029216955.1 Iris pallida | reverse complement strand
GACAGTAGCCAATCCTAGTATAAATCCTATAGACCATAGTCAGGTAAGTACTCATAATCTATAGAATGTCAAAGTCAAGTCCCACTCAAGTCATGTCAAGTCAAGTCAAGTTATAATCAAGTTGAAAAAATCATGGTATGGGACTAGACGACTCTATTAAGCAACACTATGAACTAACACAGTGTAACAGGTAGAAAAATATATAACAGAAAAGAGAACAAGAAACTAGAAACATGTAAAGTAAAACCATAACCGGATGAGTGTACTAGACATGGAATCAAGCAATCACGAATGTAAGGAAAAGAACCACATCGAGATGGTGAACATGCGTATAAATTATGCTGTATAAGTTGGCAAGGTACTTGCCTGGTGGTAGCGCGAAGAAACCAATAATGTATCGCCAATCACAAGTCAGAAAGTCCAAGTCGTCACAACTGTCTCCAAAAGCTGAAATAAACGTTACCAACATTCTCAGAATATTCAATTTAGCTAGGATCGCTGTCCTTAAGTCCAATTCTGGACACAGGGGCAAAACGGTAATTTCGAACCAAAATGATGTCCGCCGTTGGATTCGCTTTGCACCGAAAAGCATGCCTGAGTCAATGGTCTCTAAAATTATCAAACTATATGTCTACGGATCCAGTTTTCTGATACAAACCTAACCATATGTCCAGAGTTGGATTCCGACGGGCCGTGCACAAAATCGCCCGTCGAGTGGGACCGTAGGGCCCGCAAAACGACGTACGATTCAACTGTCTCAGAATTGGACCAACTTGGCATACAGGACCGGAAAAATGATACGGTCCTGCTGGCACAAGTTTCGTCTCGATCTGACGAGCGTGCACAAAGTAATTGGAAAATTTGTACAGAGGCCGATACGGTGAATTTCGACGGATACGCATCAAATTCGTTGCGCACATGCGACCAATTTGAATTTCGTCAAAGCCCACACGACAACAAAGTCGTTACGCAGCTTTCGATGCTTTCGGTTCGTGACCACATCGCCCAGAATGGTGGGACGCACGTCGCGTGGATGAAATTTCTAGTTTTTAAAACAGGTTTTTGGAAAACTTTGGGATTCGATTTCTCGACGCGTAGTCGATGATTTTCGAATCCACAAAAAGGACTGTGAAGCCCTATATGTTGTCTAAAAGTGTCTTCAAATAGTTTTTCTAATATGTTACTTGATCGATCAGAATCGATCGTCAAACTGGGATGAATGGACTGATATATGTCCTGTTTTTGGGACAGGTTTTCGGTCGATTTCGTGTTGATATATCGGACAGATAGGTCCGATACAATCCAACCTATTTACCAGGTTTTTGAGGGGGTCATGTAGGCTGTCGATAGGATTCGATAGAATAAAATAAATCGAGAAATAAAGGAGAACTTAACCTCGAAAAAGGGGCGCTCGGCCTGGGTGCGGCTATTCTTGCCTTCCCTGTTCGTGCCTCTATCAGCCGTCGGTGGCCGACCGGCGCCGCCCCGGCGGTGGTGAGCGCCGCCTGGAGGTCGAGGCGGGGGTGGTCATGTTGTGTTTAGGGTTTCTAGTTTTCGTGAGTGTTTCTTCTCTCTCTCTCTCTCCCGATACATTATGTATATAGGTGCGGTTGCATCTCTCGGCCTGGGGAGGGGAAATCGGGCTGAGCGGGCCTGGGTGAGGCTGGGGAAGTACGGGTCGGGCCTGGGCCTGGGCCTGGGCCTGGCCCTTGGGGCTGGGTTTCAGTGTTTTCTTTTTCTATTTATTCTTATGCATATATATATATATATATATATATATATATATATATATATATATATATATATATATTTTATATATACAGTCATATATATATATATATATATATATATATAATATATATATATATATATATATATTTTCTTTTTATACACATCCGTATACATATATATATATATATATATATATATATATATATATATATATATATATATATATATATATATATATATATATATATATATATATATATATATATATATATATATATTTTATATATATATATACATATACCCACTCTTACAATATATATTTATATACACATACACGTATACAGTATATAGTTATATATACATACTCACATATATAATACATATCATTTATAAAATAAAAGATTTAATAAATATAAGTCACTATCATTTAATAACCATAAAATAATATTAATGATAAAAAATCCTAATAATTAAATATAGTCCAAAAGTCGTTTCTAATTGATATAACATGCACACTACTTATCTGGCTCCAGAAGATCATATAAATCTTGTAAAACACTATTTAATAATAATAATACCTGTAATCTACCTATAACAAATATTTAGAAAATAAATGCCAATTCCTAATTATACGCAAAAATATTGCATTTACCAAACATGTCTACAAGGCTGTACTTGGTCCCACTACATGCCTACATGGGCTTGGCTTTGGCTTGGGCCCAATCTGGACAGGTTCGGTACAACCGGGTCACTTAAACGTCAAATAATAATAATAATCAATAATTAACTATTTATAAGGGTCATGTCACAACTTGGCCTGGTTTTCCTAGTTAGGACACTCCTTTGGCTTGGCATTCTACTACCAAGGCTAAACACTAGTCAAAGCACGCTACTGCACTATCCGTGACATGATTTCTAATCGTCTTGTACTTCAAAACTCTATAATGACTAAAGTCATCTACCGTAATAATTAACTAAATAATTACTTATAAAATCTAAAAGTCACCATTTAAATCAAAATAAATAATAAAAAATATTTCCAAAAATTTTCGGGAAGGGGAGTTACAGAACCCCTTGCAAATGGACTCCTCTACTTGCTCCTTGCTCCCCACTCCAATTAGGCACCTTCTCCATGATAGATTGAGAGAAATGGAGGAAGAAAGAGTTGATTTGGGAGATAAAATCAAGAGGGAAGCTCTCAAGTTTGGAAATGAGCACTATTTAGGGAAAAGAGGCTACAATAGAAATGAAAGAATAGAGGAACCCATGCCATCTATTGCCGACCACAAGGGTGCCCTAATTGGGTTGGTGAAATGTCTAAGTTGCCCCCCTCTAGTCTCCCTTTGGTTAATTAGGAGCATGTAAAGGTTTGGGGTCACAAGGGTCAAGTTTCTGATCTCTAAATGAACTAACTAGTCATGTGGGATTAGCCTAATTGTACTAGCCTAATATGTTGGGTTTGTGGGCCAAGCCTAGCTAATCTTTGGGTCCCGACTATAGTCTAAGCTACCCGGGCCACTAAGACTAGTCAAAACTAGACGAAACTCAAACCCGACTAAACTAATCCCCAAAATACAATATTAATAAATAAATATTTCCAAAAAATATAGGAATATAAAAAATAACAAAATTACCCTCATTTTTGAAAATAGGTAGTTACAATCCTACCCCCAAAAAATTTCGTTCTCGAAATTTGAAATGGTTGTACTCTTCTCTAGGTTAAGCCCCCAATAATCAAAGTCTACTAAATTCTATCCAAAGTTGTACAACATGCAATTCTATGGAAAGGAAAACAAACATGCATGGTTTTAGTCTCTACAATATTATGTTATTGCAGTCTCCATTGGGGTTTTCTATTAATCTAACATGAACATCACATATGCAAGCTAAAGGTACTAATAAAGCAATCAAACAATCAATGGATGGAAAGAAGTAGAAAAAAGGAAAGAACAAGACCTAACCTCCTAGTTAATCACCTGCAGTATGGGTCTCCTCGACCATCATCGCAAAAGCCCTGTCCTGGCGGGGTATATCCCGCTGCTGGTGTGGGGCGTGATGCGGTGCCACAGGTGGCCTAGCCTGTGCTCCCTGAGCTGCACGATGATGGTTCGAGGGACAATCCCTCAATTGATGCCCCTCGGTGCCACAGTATAGGCACACTCCCAATCGCCTCCTATAAACTTTCCAGGGATGACCGGAAGGAGCCTGTTGTGCCGGTTCCTGTTGCTGTTGGGGCACCTGCTGAACTGGTGCCCTAGTCGGAGCATGAATCTGCTGCGGGTGTTGCGAAAATGAACGATGCTGGAGTTGAGGACGCTTGGCAGCCCCCGTGCTTCTAGTAGCCCCCGAAAACAGATCAGGTCCCTCTTGGGCTTCAGGCCCCACTCTCGCTCCACCTTGCGAGCCTCCGCAAGGATCTCCGAATATGTCGCATAAAAAGAGAGAATGAGGATCTTGATATCCCAGATTAACCCCTCTCTGAAGCGGCTCGCCTAGATCTCCGGGTCACACACCATATACTCTACATATCGGCTCAGCCTGCCGAACTCTGCAGCGTATTGCTCCACAGACATACTCCCCTACTTGAGGTTCTGGAACTGCCTCGCCAGATCATTTTTGTCCGTAGGGGAAAAGAACTTCTTCTTTGAGAGGGCCTTGAACTATGCCCAGGTGTGGCCCTCTCCTGCAAGAGCTGTCTCGTTCCTGAACCATGTACGGGCGATATCTAATAGCTGCAGTCCAACCGCGTCGACCTTCAGGTCATCTACGAGACAGGAAGCCCTCATCCGACGCTCGATATCCTCGAGCCAATCATCAACATAGACGACGCTCTCGGTTCCGCTAAAGTCCCGAGGCCCCAATATTTTAAAGTCTTAGATGTTGCCCGGCCTCGGCTGCGCTCCCGACGCTGGATCCCCTCGCTCCACGGCTTCTAGAGCGAGCTGGTGTGCATCCTCCATACCCTAACGCATCGCGTTCTACCTCTACTGAGCCTCAGTCTGGGCTCGCTGGGCCTCCATCATCTGTCGAAGGAAGGTAAACATCTGCCCTGTATCAGTAGGTGGTGGAGACGGAGGAGGCAGATCCTCAGCTACAGACGGAGGAGTCTGCTGCATAGGAGGAGGAAGAACACCAACGATAGCCCCTGTCGTAGCTCTATGTACTGTAGTAGGTGTAATCATAGGGACCTCAGGGACAATCCTCGTAACTGGTGGAGAAGTGCCCCCGAAAGCAACTGCTGATACCCCGACTACAGTAGACATGACTGGATCAGGTCCACGGGATGTAGCAGACCTCTCAGTATACACAGGCTCCGAATGCTGAGATCGAGTCATCACCATCTTGAAGATAGATCGAAAGAAAGAAGTCAATATAGCACAAAATAGATCATATCAAAGGAGGAGAATTAGAGTATAAATAATCAGCATCAAGAAAGGACAGATGTATATAAGCAAATTGGAAGTTTTCTAATTGTGATTGAGTATCCTTAGCCTATAGCCTATATCTCCTAAACCTATAGCAGGCTCGTAGCAGCACTCTAAGTTGAGCACCACTACGACATCGCACTAAATGCGACTTCTGACCTACATGGGCCACCACTAAAATGTGTCACAACCCGCACCCGGAGTGAGGGCACAAGTGCGTGACAGCGTCCCAGCCTACACCGCAAAAAACGACGTAGAACGCTGTCTAGGTCTACTATCTAACAACAATTATAATATCAAAACCTGTTGAGATGGACAACTCCGAACGGAGGACAAGTGTCACACCCCAGAACCAGAATACTGGAGAGCGGGGGACAGACACAACCAGCTATGTATATAGAAGTGTAATCTACCTCGACATACGGTCACGGCTGTCTAGATGCATGAGAGTTTATCTACAATTCATAAGTCTCCTATGGTCAAGAACAAGCCTAGTGTCTCAATCTCAAGCAAGTAAATATATGTTACAAGATAGTAGATCATCAGACATACAAGGTAAGGCGTCCCAAACATTATATATTCAGATGATCATGAAGCTAGTTATACGAAATGTGAAGACTAGCAAGAGTTTCAGTCATACATGATTAACACTAGGATTTGTCAATCATGTTACAACCCATAGGAAGACAAAAGTATAAGTTTCAACACGAGCTAACACTTGCTCGGCGGCTAAACGCCTCAAAAGAATAATTTTTATAATTAAGCGGGAGAGCAAAATAAAACCCACTCGTTGCCAGGGTTACGTCTGGTATTCACTATTTGGCTGGAAGGCTGGAAGATCTTCGGGTCCTACTCTGAAATCTTGCCATACAAAACCAGCTGGGTCAGACCCCAGAAAGAGCAAGTACCACAAGGGAGGCTTCACTTAAGAACTAAAACCATCATATTAGCACATGAGACATAAAGGATAATAAAAGACATGAGTTAGAGAAAAACAAGATGATAAACAATAAGACGACTAAGGGACCATTCCGGTAGCCAAGTTACAACACGTAAAGCAAACAAGGACCGGGATTGTAACCCTTCACCTGAATAGACCTTAGTCTCCAACCAATTATCGACAAGATTAAAGTATGAACAAGCATGTGCTGAAATAATCATAGACTGGCATTACTTAGACAAGACTAGACTGGACTACATCCATCAATCACGGCCAAGCAAAGAGTACGACTTGATACTTTAACTAGCTAGGGTTATCACAAGCCTAGTTACTAGCAGGATGCAATAAGATGTTCCAGCAGTCACAGGCCCTGCAGTTATCCAAGTTATCCAGGCAAGGTTAATTACCAAAGTTATCCAAAATTATTAGATGGCTTAGAGTGCAACACATAACAGTGTGCCTTGTACTTGTTTCACGAGTGTGTCCTACATGACAGTAGACTGGAAATGTGTCCTACTCGACGGCAGGCTACAAGTCCATCAGGTGTGATCGGAATAACGGGATCGCCTATAACTGGGGAAATCTCCCTTAGAATGAACTACTTGATCAATCTAGTCATTAACCTTTGTCAGATTCAGTATGAATCCCTGACCGTGGTAACCAGGGACTCATGTCCTAGACATGATGCAAGATGAGACTAGACTAGTAGCCTGTACAAACAAGTTTCAAGCAAGCACCCACGGTGTCAAGACGAGAATTTACTTAGTAAGTCGAGATAGCCGTCGCAATGGCGTTCAAGGTTACATGTCATATTTACTTGTCAAGTGTGCGCCGCAACGGGCCTCTATCATGTACTGACCTGTCATGTTCTTGTCTGGAGTGCGCCACGATGGGCCACTGTCATGTTATTACCACATTCATGTTCATGTATCTTGCCGTGTTCACATATCATGACGTGTACAAAATATTATGTCAATATTTCTTGTCAAGGGTGCGCCACAACGGCCACCATCAAGTGCTATCATTCCATTAATATGTCATGCTCACATCATGTTCATGTCGAGTTCATATCGAAAGGGCGTAAGGATATAAAATAGGTGCAAAAGTCAAGAAAGGGGAACCTGGGGACATCTTGCGCCCAAGGGGGTGCATGCGCCCACACATGGGTCCTAGGGCTATGCGCCCAAAGGGGAAGGGGCAAGTCTGAATGCACTACAAGTCTCATGGCCATATGCGCCCAAGTCAGGGAGCCATGCGCCCACTATTGGCACAACATGGGTCTATGAATGATGCAAGCCCAATGTGAGCTATGTGCCTAAGAGGGAGAAGTCTATGCGTCCAAACAAGCATGAAAATGCCTTGAAGGATTACAAGTTAGGGGCTCAAGCACCATCCAGTGTAGGTCATACGCCCACATGAAGGTCTATGCACCCAAACACAAGGGTGTCTATGCGCCCACACATGGACTTATGCGCCCACATGATCTAGCTATGCGCCCACAGAGTTGCACTTTATAGTGTACAAACACTGTTCATCATCTTCTCCAAGTCTTGGCTGAGAGCACAAGTCTTGGAACCCATGATCTTCAAATGATCATAACTCGGTCAAAACACAATAAAATCTAACTTTTCAAAGGTCTAAGTTGTGTAAAATCAAATTCTCTACCACATAGAACTCTTAGTTTTTGAAAACAAGGTGGTTTACTAGATCAAAACCCAAGAAAACCCCAAAATGGTGCAAAGTTAGATCTACACAAATATATACATAAAAAATGCAAAATGACAAGAACTAAAGTAGTTTAGAATGTTGCATAGAAGAGGTTAGAACAATAAAATGGAGGGTTCCTTCATGAAGCAAGTTGCGCTTGCCTAGAGTTTTTCTTTGGTGGGTGGGAGAAGTAAATGAAGAAAAAGAAGAAATAATGGAGGAGAGAGAAGGTTGGTGGCTTTTAAATGGGGGGGTTTAACATGTTGAACCATGGAAAAATAAACCAAGCCAAACCACAATGAACCAAGTCAAACCATGATATGCCATGATAAACCTGAGCAAGATTAAACCAATGCTAGCTAGCAAGACAAGATAATTAAAAATACGGGTCAGGATTTCGTACACGTATACTGGAAATACGTATAACGAAAAACGGGGGTGACAACAAGCAATGACAAAATAATATACTCAATCACAATATTATAAGAAAGATAGAAGTTGCGAAAAAGTAAAGACAACATGATATGAAAATATAAACCAAAAAATCTAACACAGAATAATACAAGTCCAGAGTCTCGGAGTCAACAATCTCAAATACAGATTCTAAAATAATAACATGCCAAGGTGTAATTTGGAGACAAAGTCCAGTACCAAACTAATCTAGCTAAGCTACCCCCAATGCCTCATCGGCTGGAACTAACCCCTGCTGGATAAGGGTCTCCCAGTCTACGCCCACTACGTCATGAGGACCATAGTAGGTAGGACACTCGTCCTCGCCATAATCTGTAAAATTTTGTCAACATATCCAGTCAGGATGAAACGAGCACAAATCTCCAATAACAGTTCTAGTTAGACGATAAAGAATATGTAGCAGTAAATAGAGAAAATATACAAGATAAAGTGATACGTACATGAATCATGGTAAGGCATATCAAGACTGTAGATGAATGAAAGAGAAAGAGAACAGTGTATATCATGTACAGGAAACAAGAAAACTACTATCTATGTGAGTTAGCACTAGTTTCAACATGTGATTGGCTTAGGAACATGATACAAGATTTGGCCTGGTTAACCATACGTACGGTGTATGATTAACACTGTTCAAGGTTCAATACTTGATATAAGGAGAGTATTGATCGCATATCTATGCTAATACCCTCCCAAATAGTATAGTGGATCCATCCATGACACGTATTCTCTGAGAAGGTCGTGAGCCCTTCATAGGAATCGTGTCTACATAATGCACGAGAAATAAGAAGTCTTGCACAAAGTATACCAAGGAATACAAGGAATAACATTTCATGACGGGATCCAGACAAATACCAATCCGTGTGAACAATGTGTCAAGAGAACCAGTATATCTATACTAAATACAAGAAACATAGACGATATCATAAAACAGAAATATTATCACAGAATGTACTCGCCTGAGATCTGGTAGAAAAAAGTCAACAATGTATCGAGGCTCAGAGTGAAGTTATTAACATAAAGATGAGATATACATGAGTTAACAGTATTAGGCATGATTTCTAGTATATGCTATACAAATCTAGGTCAAACTCAGTCAACTAAGTCAAACTAGGTCACACTAAGTCAAACTAAGTCAAACTAGATTAAGCTAGGTCAAACTAGGTCAATCTAGGTCAAGGGTTAACCTACAGTTGATTTTTGGTCAACTGGACAACTCTGATCAAACTGGGTCAATCTAGGTCAAACTGGGTCAATGGTTGACCAATAGTTGACTTGGTCAACTCCTAGTCCAATCTAGGTTAGATGTTGAATCTACTTTGATTTTCAGCCAAAATAGTAAAATATGGTCAAATTTAAGTCAATTATCCTATTCCTAACCATTACCTACCAAGATATCCTGTACCTTATCCTCATTGGTATCCCAATACCAATACCTTGGTCTAGGTATAAATACTTTAGTCTCCAATACCAATATCTTGGCTATCTAGTATCTATCCATCTACCCCAAGCCACTAGTTAACCAATACCTTAGTATCTAACAAACCCCATACCTTGTAGGTAAATCCATTACCTTAAGGTAAAAGGTAAATCCCAAGATATCCCAAGATATTACTTGGGTATCTCAAGATACCAACATATCTAGATATCTAACTTATATATCTACTTATCTAAGACCCCATCTTAGAGCTAATCTTATGATTCTATACTAAGATACTAATATATCTAGATATCCTAAAATACTTCTAGGTAGGATACTAACTATCTATCTCTAGGCACTAAGATATCCTAACTAGAAATTCTAACAACTAAGATATCTAAGATATCCTAACATCTAACTTTCTAACACATATAAACTTATATACTAACACTCACTTACTCATACAATGGGGTCAATGGATTGGGGGCAAAATAGGGTTGCAAAGGGGGCTATGGTGGCTGTCTATAGCAACCTACAGCTGCTGCTACAGTAATTTTTGCTGCTGCTGCTGCTCCTATTGTTGTGATGGCTGCTACTATAACCCCCCCTCTCTACATCACATAACACACACACTCCTCTCTACCTATCACTCTCACAAGCATACATACATCTCACTAAACAAATCCCCTTTCACAACACATATACAAATATCATTCCCTCTTCACAAACACACACACTCCCCTCATCTCATGACACTCAAGCCACTAACCAAATAGATACAAACACTAACACACACACAAGACACATATCTCACTAACACAACCACACCCTAACATATCAATATATATATATATATATATATATATATATATATATATATATATATATATATATATATATATATATATATATATACAATAACATACTAAAATAGTCCACTAACACAATTATATACCAAATTGATATCTCTACACAAAATATGATTTGTAGGCTAAAATACAAAGATACATACATATGTATCTATATAAAAACTAAATGGGACATCCTAACCATGGCTAATCTATTCTCTAACACATATAAAACTGAAATTAGAAGTCTAATAGTCTATTGGACATAAACACAAACACTTGGTGGGCCACCTTCAGAATTTCTCTATGGGTGACACCAAACCACTCCTAATTTCCTATTGAGGACTCAAAAGAGCCTCTAAATCAATCCTAAGGATGGTTCATGCATGGAGGTGGTTTCTATGGATTCAAACTAACAAATATGTAAAGAAAAGATGAAATAGAGAGGGTTTAGAGAGAAAGATACCTATAGGAAGTTGTATCCCAATAATTCAATCAAAAGGACACAGTTCCGACACGAGAACCCCTTGCAAATGGACTCCTCTCCTTGCTCCCCACTCCAAGTAGGCACCTTCTCCTTGATAGATTGAAAGGAATGGAGGAAGAAAGAGTTAATTTGGGAGATGAAATCAAGAGGAAAGCTTTCAAGTTTGGGGAAGAACACTATTTGGAGAAAAGTGGCTACAATAGAAATGAAAGAATGGAGGAACCCATGTCATCTATGGACAACCACAAGGGTACCCTAATTGGGTTCGTAAAATGTCTAAGTTGCCCCCTTATAGTCTTCCTTTGGTTAATCAGGAGCATGCAAAGATTGGGGTCAAAAGGGTTAAGTTTCTTATCTCTAAATTAACTAACTAGTCAGGTGGGATTAGCCTAATTGCACTAGCCTAATATATTGAGTTTATGGGCCATGCCTAGCTAATCGTTGGGTCCCGACTAGAGTCTAAGCTACCCGGACCACTAACACAAGTCAAAACTAGACAAAACTCAACCCGACTAAACTAATCCCCAAAATACAATATTAATAAATAAATATTCAGAAAAATATAGGAATATAAAAAATAATAAATTTACCCTCATCTTTGAAAACAGGGAGTTATACCGTGAGACCCCATACATACTGCCGGGATCAGGTAAATATCTGACTTTCATTTACCTTAACTCCTTTAATGATGTATAATAATTCTATATTTTGATTGTAGAGGGTCCCGTAGGGACAATTGTAGTAGCTCCGTCAACCACCTTCAACTTTAGCTTAACCCTGGCTTCTCTGGATATGGGGACTCAGATTGGAGAAGGAAGCTCCTCTATGATGCCAGTGCTCAGATCTCCTGATGCACAATCTGTGATTCCTCCAACTACTGCAGAAGGAGGGATTCCGGCAGAAGTGGCTACTCCTGGTATATCAACGATAAACTGGATCGTTGTTGAAACTTATACTAATGCTTTCTTCACCTCTCTGAGGCCTTTAATGCATATGGTCTTGGAAAATGACCAACTTTATGAGTCAATAAGGGGCCCTTCCTTTTTTATCATTAGATCTATTTGCAAAATCGGCGATCTGGATAGAGTCAACTACTTGGAGCATATCTTGGATGAGCTTGAGGAATCTATCAAGTCTTACAAAGATTTAATAAGGGAAATATCCAAAAGCTCGTAGATACTGAATGCGAAGCGATGGCTCGCGAGTCTGCAGCACGACGAGCTGACTTCGAAGCTTCTGTGGTAGCTTTCTCACGACGCTCTACAGAGCTGGAATCTCGCATTGTCGAGACTACTTCTTCTGTTGAGCGTTATAAGACTGAAGTCACAGAGAAGGGAAAAGAAGCAATTGAATGTCAAGCTCGCCTCCGGTATTTAGAAACCGAGATGGCCCGGCTTCAAGAAGTATAATTGAATGTCAAGCTCGGTGACGTGAATAAAAAATACTGGAAATGCATCAAGTTGCCATGAGACAGCTAGATGATCTGAAGAGGCAACGGGATGAACTTATTCGAACTCAAGGTGCAGAACTGGAACGCCGAGATGAATCTCTGTAACTGTTTGATCCGAAATCTGGAAGAGCTCTGGCTAGGCAAAAGGTGCTAGACACCAGAACAAAGAGAGCCAAAAATCTGAAGAAACTGATCATTGATCTTAGTACTCAGCCCCCTCAGTGAATGTATCCCTGAAAGTTTTTTTTATGATGTACACTTTTTGATATTTTGCACATCATTGGAAATAAAAAATGAATAATCTTTTTGTGGTTCCATTACTTGTTACATATCTGTTATAGACATAAGTAATAGACAAGAGTATGAAATATGTTCATAGGTACCGGACATGACATATCTTCTTAGAAAATAATAATATTCATTATATCTGTATAGAGGTAATGTGGACGTGACAAAATATAATTTTGAGATATTGTCATTTCAAAAGACGACTTTATCAGATGTAATGTGGACATGATAGGTCGTTGATGTAGATAATAGAATTTAGAGGTAATGTGGACGTGAATTCATATATCCATTGACTACCTTTGGATCAACTAGGATTCAAAAATAGGATATTTTTTTTAAAAAACAACTGGGTTTCAAAAGATAACATTTGTGATGATGTGATATGATCTGGATAGACTCCACTGGAGATTTTCTTTGAGAGTTTATTATCAGTAGTTTTATCTACGGAAGAGTAAATAAAAGATAATAAATCGAAAAGTTGAAGGGTATACAATATTCAGAGAATATCTTATACATTCTTTAAACATAGTATTTCCTTAAGAATTTTCCATTGATAGGCATCATAGCGACTCGGCCATCCATCCTGGTTAGTTGATAAGCTCAGTTTGAGAAAACCTTGCTTGCAACATAGGGACCTTCCCACTTTGCTTCGAATTTGCCTTTGCTCATGTGTGTCATAGTCATAGAACGTCTGACAGTAAGGACCAACTCTCTTTTTTGAAATGCTCGTACTTTAACTTTACGGTTGAAAGCTTTTGAGATGCGGGCTTAATATAGCTCAATATGTTGTTGTGCTAGTAGCCGCTTATCGTCAAGTGCTTCAAGCTCCTGAAGCCGAAGATGATCATTATTTTCTATTGTAAGTTCATTAGCAATCGTAATTCTCAAGGAAGGGATTTGAATTTCCAATGGTAAGACTCGCATCCATACTCCAAGGAGAAAGGTGTACAATCGGTCAGAGTGCGTATGGTAGTATGATAAGCCCATAGACATTCTCTATGCTTTTCGCTCTAGTTCCTTTTATTAGTAGAAACGAACTTCTTGAGAAGCTTGATGATGATTTTGTTGAATGCTTCTGCCGAACAGTTAGCTGCAGGATTATATGCGTGGAAGCAACATTGTTGATCCTGTTGTCATCACAGATTCGAGTAAAATTTTGACTAATGAATTGGGGTTCATTGTCATGAATGATTCGTTGAGGAACACAGAATCTGTATATCACATGATGCTTAATGAAGTTGATGACGCTGCTGGTTTTAAAGTATATCTTCTGCCCACTTCGAGAAGTAATCGGTTATAACTAGTATAAACCGATGTCCTCTAGATGACGGAAGGTTGATAGGACTAATGACATCCATGCCCCAAGCTTCAAAGGGCCATAATGCGACAGTCGGATGAAGGAATTCCGATGGTTGGTGGATGAAGTCTGTATGGATTTGACATGCTCTGCATTTCCTTGCGTATTCAATGGCATCTGATACCATAGTGGGCTAATAGTAGCCCATACGTCGGATACGATCCTGTAGTTTAGGACCGGGCTGATACGTACCACAGACACCATCATGAGCTTTACGTAGTATTTGTTTTGCTTCATCTCCCGCAAGACAATGTAGAAGTAAACCGTCAAATGTTCGTCGATAGAGTATTTTGGAGGTGTGATTGTAATAAAACCGGAGCGATCGTCGATCGGGTAAGATGTCATGTACCACGAAGTCGATGAAATGAGCTCTCCAGTCTTCACTAATGACGTCAATTTAGTTGAATTGCTGAATTCAATGTTTGAGTTATTCTCGATGCAAAATAATTCTCTGTTAGTGATGATAATCATCTGTTGTCTTCTTACTAGAATTACTAATACTGATACAAGATTAGCAAGTGCATCAGCCTCCGTGTTGCATGCCCGACATATATGTTCAATGAAGAAGCCTTTGAATGATGTAGCCAGTCTGACTGCTGCTTCATGATATTGAACCAGATCCTGATGTCGAACTTCATACGTGCCTCTAACTTGATTGACGATCAGTTTAGATTCTTCGTATACTTCAAGATACTCAATATCCAACTATTTAGCCAATTAAAGACCAATGAGAAGAGCGTTATATTCAGCCACATTGTTAGAGCATGGCTCGTCTAAAGCATAAGCTTTTTGGATAACCAATCCATCCGTTGATACAAGGACAATTCTGACTCCAGCGACAATGGTAGCTTTGGGTCCAATTCTGGATGCACCATCAAAGAATAGATGCCAAGAAAGAACTTATTCTAAAATCATGTTAGATTCCAAGGTTTCATCAGAAATCTCGTTATAGAGTTTAGATGTCTCCGGAATTGGATAAGCTGCCAGGAAGTTGGCTAGGGCTTGACCCTTAACAGACTTTTGTGGGACATAAACTATATCATACCGTGCCAGCAGTATGGCCCATGTAGCGAGCCCAGAATTAAGTGTACTGGACTTCTTCATCAAGACTCGAAGAGGGTTGACTCTAGAAATAACATGGATGGTTTGACCCTGATGGAACTGGGGATTCCCAGGACCCTTACTTTGGTGTGCGTATTAATCGATAGAAAGTTAAACATATTTAATACGTGTTCTAACCCTTCATAGGCGGAAACTAGGGTTCACGAATTATACCTGCGGCGGAAAGAAGACAAGTAATTTCTGGCAATTTCGAGCGGACGACCCTAAGACCTTCTGCACGTATTCCTTTCTCGAGTTGGACGTCGTGTAGACGACGATCTCCTAACTTTTTCTTCTCCTTGGTAGCCCTCTCTTTCTCTCCTTACGTGAATCACGAATTTAGAGAAAGCTTCAAATTTTTGATCAATCATCTGGCGACCAGAGAATAGAGGATATATATAGGCTACGGCAGGGACCATGACGAGAAATTAGGGTTAAGCCTCCTAACGGATCTGGATATCCCGTGTTCAGCCCGAACACACAATCCAGGCCCATTAACAATAGCTCGGTCCACTAATGAGCTATTGTTGCACTACCTCCCTAATCTCAAATTATGTTTGTGGACTCCTTTTATTATATGGTCGTTTGGCTCCCCATGTTAAGATATCGTATGTCCGTCAATCAAATTAAGTTACTGACAACTATATAGCTTCGACATCTTTTATCCTTAAGTAGTACCGCTCAACTTTATTTGTCATGTCGGATATAATCTACCTGCAGGGTTTACATGACAATCCTTATGAGCTCCTTAAGGGAACATCATCAACCCGATGTATCGGAACATGGATTCCATTTATAATCAACAGCCCATCATACATACAATGTTATTACCTAATTCATAGAGGTTGTTGATCCATAATGAATCTCACCCTTTCATGAGTCAAAGTAATGCACACTGCATATACATGTCTGTTGTTATATCCGGATTAAGAGCACAAGCATCCATAATAACATAGGTATTTGTTCTCTTATGTAGTCAGTACAAAGAGAACAACCTCAAGTGGTCCTGTTCAATACACACAAAGTGTACTAGTATAAACCTATAGTCAAGATAGACTAATACCAGATTACACTACAACCTTTCCAATAGATTGTCCAAGTCCATCTAGGTTGTGAACTATTTATATACTCCATAGAAAACTGATAATATGATCTTCTGTGTGACACCACACACCATATTATCTACAATATAGAATATCAGACATTTGCATTAACACTTGCAATAAATACAATATGCAAACATTTGTCCATATGATTCTCATTCAAAATTTAAGGAAATAAGGTTACTACAAAAGTGATGCTTTTAGTATATAACCCTAACAATCTCCCACTTATACTCAAAGTTTTGCTTTTCAGTATAATGTTACAAATCTTCCACTTATACTTAAAGCCATGCTGATACACCTCTGACTCTTATTCCCTCAACATGACTATCAAAAGCCTTAGCTGGTAAGCTCTTTTTAAAGGGATCAGCTAGGTTGTCAGCTGATGCTATCTTGATCACAGCAACTTTTTCTTTCTTTACGAAATCTCGTATCAGGTGGTACTTGTGCTCAATATGTTTACATGTCTTATGGGCTCGTGGTTCCTTCGAATTTGCAACTGCACCACTATTATCACAATAAAGTATAATAGACTTAGGCAAACTAGGTACCACATCCAAGTCCAACAGAAAGTTTCTGAGCTAAACCGCTTCTTTGGCTGTCTCAGAGGCTGCCACATACTCGACTTCCATGGTAGAATCAGCAATACATTTTTGCTTGATACTCCTCCACACAATGGCTCCACCTCCAAAAGTAAACACATAACCTGAGGTAGATTTCTTGGAATCCCTATATGACTGAAAATCTGAGTCTGTATACCCCAAGGAAACTAAACTATCTGCCTGGTAAACTAGCATATACTCTTTAGTCCTTTTCAGGTACTTCAAAATATGCTTTACGGCAGTCTAGTGCTCTTGTCCTGGGTTAGACTGATATCTGCTGACCATGCCTACGGCAAAGCAGATGTCTGGTCTCGTACATAGCATTGTATATATTAAGCTTCCTACTGCTAAAGCATAAGAAATTGCCTTCATGTTCTTTATCTCTTTAGGTGTCCTCAGACACTGCTCCTTTGATAGAGCAATTCCATGTCTAAAAGGTAAGAAACCTTTCTTAGAATTTTGCATACTAAAACGAGTTAGTACAGTATCTATATAGGAAGCTTAGGATAAGCCCAACATCCTTTTCTTACGATCTCGTAGAACTTTGATCCCAAGGATGTGACCTACTTCTCCCAAGTCCTTCTGTCACTCTCCAGAACCAGAATACTGGAGAGCGGGGGATAGACACAGCCAGCTACGTACATTGAAGTAAAACTAACCTCACAATACGGTCACGGCTGTCTAGATGCATGAGGGTTTACTACAAGCCATCAGTCTCTTAGGGTCAAGAACAAGCCTAGTGTCTCAATCTCAAGCAAGCAAGTAAAAGTAACAAGATGGTAGATCATCAGACATACAAAGTAAGGCATCCCATACATTACATATTCAGATGATCATGAAGCTAGTCATACAAAATGCGAAGACTAGCAAGAGTTTAAGTCATACATGATCAACCCTAGGATTTGTCAATCATGTTACAGCCCGTAGGCAGACAGTAAGTAAAGTTGCAAACGAGCTAACACTTGCTCGGTAGCTAAATGCCTCAAAAGAATATTTTTATAATAAAGTGGGAGAGCAAAATAGAACCCACTCGTTGCCAGGATTGCATCTAGTGGTCACCATATGGCAGGAAGGCTGGAAGATCCTCGAAAGCTGCTCCGAAATTTGGCCATACAAAACCAGCTGGGTCAGACCCCAGAAAGAGCAAGTGCCACAAAGGAGGCTTCACTTAAGAACTAAAACCAGCATATTACCACATAAAATCATAGAGGAAATAACATGAGACATGAGTTAAAGAGAACAGGATGATAAACGATAAGATAACTAAAGGACTATTTCGATAACCAAGTTACAACCCGTAAACCAAACAAGGACCAGGATTGTAACCCTTCACCTGAACAGAACTTAGCCTCTAACCAATTATCGATAAAGTAAAGCATACACAAGCATGTCCAGAGATAGCCATGTACTGGGTCTAGACAAGACTAGACAAGATGGGACTCCATTCAATCATTCATGGCCAAGCAAGAGTACGGCTTGATAGTTAACTAGCTAGGGTTATCACAAGCCTAGTTACTAGCAAGATGCAATGAGTATTCCTACGGCCACAAGCCCTGCAGACTATCCGGGTTATCCAGGCGCAAGCTTCATGTTAAGAGTTGTCTTGACTTGTTAGATGACTTGGATGTAACACATGACAATATGCATAGTAATCATTTCATGCAGTGTCCCACATAACAGTGAGCTAAAAATGTGCCCTACTCGTCGGCAGGCTACAAGTCCATCAAGGAAGACGCCCAGATAACGGGATTTCCTGTAGCCGGAATACCTCTATATATGCTCTACTTGATCAATCTAGTCATTAACCTAGTCAGATTCAGTATGAATTCCTGACCGTGGTAACCAGGGATATATGTCCTAGACATGATGCGAGACAAGACTGGTAGCTTTTACAAGCATATACAATACAGTCACCCACGGTGTTCAAGAAGAGAATTTACTAGCGTATCAAGTTAGCCGTTGCAACAACGTTCATGGATTACATGTCAAGGTTACTTGTCAGGGGATCACCACAACGGGTCACCATTATGTCATGTCATGTTCTTGTCTGGAGTGTGCCATGACGGGCCATGACGGGCCACTATCATGTCATGTTACTTGTCATGTTCTTGTCTGGAGACGATGGACCACTATCATGTTATGTTACTTATACTTGTTACTTGTTAGGGACGCGCCACGACGGGCCGCCATCATGGTTCATTACATGTCATTGATCATTTCGTGTTCACACATCATGGTTATGATCATAGCAAATCATCATATAAGAAAAAGAGACATATCCTGAGTGTGCCCAACGGGCCACCGATGTAAGAAAGACAACAAAGCTTAGAGCATATATAGAGAAAAGTACATGTCGTAACAAAAAGAGAAAATACCAAATCATTGTGTGCCCCAAGGCTATGCGTCCACGGGGTTTCATGGGCCTACATAAAGGCTAACATTATGCCAAGTCGTGCTAAGCCGTGTCACGACTTGCATAAGTCGTACCGTGGCGAGTCGTGGCATGCCTAGCCGTGGCACGCACGAGTCATGTCGTGTCATGAAGATCAATAGCGAGAAAATTGCATGAAATCACAAGTCGTAAAAGATGCGATAAGCCGAAACATGCAAAATCAAAGCATGAGGATCATGGGCATCCCTGTGCCCAAGTAAAGGGGACTTATGCGCCCATATGGGGGCTCCTATGCGCCCACATAAGGGAGGCTATGCGCCCAAACATGGGTGCCTACATGGCCAAGGCACTTGCATGGCCAAGTGCCAAGGAATGGAGAAGGGGTTTGTGCATTACGGGTGAAGGCCATATGCCATACCCAAGTCATGCACCCATACTGGCTTTATGTATGCGCCCACATGGAGGGGAATACACTCTATGCGCCCAAGCATGAGTGCCCTATGTGCCCAAGCATGGGTTGGACCCTTGTGGCCAAAGGCTAAGGGTGAATGGATGTAAGGAAACAAGTCGTGAAGGCTTATGCGCCAACACAAGACTATGCTCCCACATGTGGCACCCTATGAACCCATATGGAGGCATATGTGCCCACATGAGTGGGGGAAATGCTTTGGGCACATGACAGGTCCATGCGCCTAAGCAGTGCACTGTGTCCCGACGAATCCTGGAAGAACGAACCATGGCCGAAAACTTCAAAACTCTGCCATTTCTCTATCAGGAGTCCAAATTCGGACTTCCTTAGGTCAAAATGGGTAGAACAAAATTCTCTACCACATGGAACCATCAAAACATGCAAATAAAGAAGTTAAATAGATAAAAACTTCAAGTTTCCGAAAAAGACAATTTTTTTAGATATACAAAAATCCATGCTTCAAAATGAAAATTTCCAAGTTCTAAAGTGGAAGAGAATCATGCTAGAAAAACATTGGAACCATCCAAATAGGTTCTTGAGTGAAGCAAGGTGCACTTGCCTATGGAGGGGGAGAGGTTTTTAATGGAGGAGAAGAAGAAGAAGTTATGGAGAGTAATGAAGAGAGAGAAAGTAGGTGGGGTTTATAAATGAGAATGGTGGTAGGTAGGGGGTTGACATGTTGAACCAAAATAAACCAAGACAACTAAAATAAACCAAGTTAAACCATGATGAACCTAAACAAGATTAAATCAATATCAGTTAGCAAGACAAGACAAGTAAAAATACTGGACAGGATCCCGTACACGTATACTGGAAATAAGTATACGGAAAACGGAGGTGACACCTTCATATCAAATTGTTTGGATAACCATACCCTTACATCAGATAACACCTTTATATTGTTTCCAATGAGCAAGATGTCATCCACATAAAGTACTAGAAATACTACAACGTTTTCGTCACACTTTCTGTATACACATGATTCATCCTGATATTGATCAAATCCATAGAATTTTATCACCAGATCAAAACATATGTTCCAAGATTTGGAAGCTTGCTTAAGTCCATAAATGGACTTCTTGAGCTTACAAACAAGATGCTCTTGGCCTTTTCAATGAACCCGTCTGGTTGCTTCATATAGATGTCTTCCTCAAGACTTCCATTAAGGAAAGCTGTCTTGACATCCATTTGCCAAATCTCATAATCGAGATGAGCTGCAATAGATAAAAGAATTTAGATAGACTTAAGCATGGCTACTGGAGAAAAGGTTTCCTTATAATCGATACCCTCTTTTTGAGTAAAATCTTTTGCTACAAGCCGAGCTTTAAAGGTTTCAACCTTACCGTCTGATCCTCTTTTTATCTTATAGACCCACTTGCGTCCAATGGCTTTTACACCAACGGGTGGTTCTACAAGCTCCCAGACCTGATTAGAATCCATAGATTCTATTTCAGATATCATTGCTTTTTGCCAAGACTCTGCATCTTTATCTTGGAGTGCTTCATTGTAGGTACAGGTATCATAATCTTATTCCTCAGGGACAAAGTCTGACGACTCTCCCAAGAACATATATCTATCAGGTTGTATCACAACCCTCCCACTACGACGAGGCACTATCGGTTGTGGTGTAACATTTGTGACACATTGTACAGTTATTTTTGGTTTATCCTCTTGTACTGTTGGTACTGAAGTACTTAGTGTCTCACCTCTCAGTTCTTCTAGAACAACTCTACTTGTGGGTTTATGGTTCATCATATAGTCTTCCTCTAAGAATCGGGCATTGGTGCTAACAATGACCTTCTGATCCTTAGGACTATAAAATAAACCTCCATTCGTTCCTCTTGGATAGCCCACAAACAAGCATACTTCTGTACGAGATTCCAACTTATCTACTTTTCCATTCAGCACATGTGCTGGACTACCCCAAATGCGAACATGTTTCAGACTAGGCTTACGCCCAATCCACAGCTCTGTGGGAGTAAGAGGTACTGACTTAGAAGGAACCAAGTTCAAAATATAAGCTGCAGTCTCTAAGGCATATCTCCAAAACGAATCTGGTAAATTCGAATAACTCATCATTGATCTAACCATCTCTATAAGAGTTCTATTCCTTCTTTCGGCTACACCATTCTTTTGGGGTGTTCCAGGTGCAGTCAATTGGGATGCAATCCCAGCCTCTAATAAATAATCTCTAAACTCTCCAAAGAGGTACTCACTACCATGATCTGATCGTAATGACTTGATACATTTTCCATGACGTTTCTCCATTTCAGCCTTACACTCTTTGAATTTCTCAAAGCACTCAGACTTACGGCGCATCAAATAAATGTATCCATACCTTGAATAATCGTCAATAAATGTGACAAAATATTCAAAGCCACCTCTAGCATGGATAGTCATGGGTCCTCACAAATCAGAATAAACCAATTCCACACACCTTTGGCCCTATATCCCTTTGTTGTAAAAGGCCTTTTGGTCATTTTACCTTCCAAGCAGGATTCACAGACTGGTAGTGCCTCCACTTCCAATGAACTCACAGGTCCATCTTCAACCAGTCTTTGAATCCTTCTTAGGTTAATATGCCCCAATCGCAAGTGCCAAAGATATGTTTGGTTTATACAAGAAGGTTCTTTTCTCTTATTTAAGTTAGATGACATATTATTCATTTCCATAAGTTGTATTGTGGGCGAAATAGGATTAATGACATACAGATTATCAACCAATGCACCAGAACAGATAAAATGCTTATTCTTTCTAATAACAATATTGTCATTAAAATAAACTGAATATCCATCCTTAACTAACATAGAAACAGAAACTAAATTTATTTTAAGTGAAGGTGCATAAAGACAATCACTCAATGTCAAAGACTTATTTCTACCAAAAGATAAAGTAACATCTCCTAATGCAACAACCGATACTTTTTCAGCATCACCCATGAACAAGCATATCTCTCCATCACTGAGCCGTCTGGTTTCCTGGAACCCCTGCAATGTATTACAGACATGATTAGTGGCTCCTGTATCTACACACCAGGTGTCGGTAGATAACACCGCTAAACATGTTTCAACTACTAGTAAATGAGATATACCTTCTTTGTTCCCTTGTTTGAGAAGTGGACAATCAGTCTTCCAATGTCCTGACCCTTTGCACTTGAAATATTTGTCTTTCGGCTTTTTTACCGCGTCTTGAGGTCCCATGCCCTTCTTCGCTGAGTTTGCCTGTTTCTGAATGTTATTCTTCTTCTTACCGCCTTTTAGCTTAGAAGTATAAGCCTTTTCAGAAACAAAAACATGACCACTCTGCCTAAAGAGAGATTCAGCATCTTGTAGCTCTTTTGCAATTTCTGCCAAACTATACAACCTTTTTTCATATTGTAATTAACGCAGAAATTGTCAAAACTTTTTGGCAGAGTCCCGAGAATGATATCAACCTGGGATTCCCTATCGATTTCAGCTCCAAGGATCTCCATCTCATTCAGATGACCTATCATCTTGAGAACATGATCCCTAACCGGTGTACCCTTAACCATTTTTGTATTCATCAAACATTTCATAGCAAACTGCTTAACTGCTCTACTCTGATGTCTGAAAAGTTCCTTGAGGTTATACATCATGTCATAAGCTGTGGCTATGGCCTGATGCTGATGTTGCAGTACATTTGACATAGATGCGAGAATGTAACACCGCGCCATCTTATCTGTCTTTTTCCACTTTTTATAAGCCTCTTTGACCTCTTCATCAGAGTTAGCATCAGGCTTAGGTGGGCATTCCTCAACAAGTACATATTTGTACTCCTTAGCAGTCAGAACAATATCCAAATTACGTTTCCAGTCAATATAATTAGGTCCAATAAGTTTGTTTTCTTTAAGAATCACCATAAGTGGACTGAAAGAACCTATTTTTGAAATCCTGAGAATCACATAAATAAAATTATGTAGGGAAAAAAACTTTTTGAATTAATTAAATATTGATTCCCTCAAAACAATAATAAGAAATTCACCAACACCTTGAACACCATGAATTTATCATGCCACGATAGTGTGGACGTATACAAATTCAACTTTGTTCAAGTAGGTTTTTTTTATTAATTTTCCTATCATGTCAACATAATTTTATGACAAATAAAATTAATATGTTGGTCTTGCTCTGGTTATACAAATAATAGCAGTGACTCCGATGGGGAGGATACCATTATTTGTATCTAAGTGTATACCATTACTTAATACTAAGTCCATTACCTTGTAATGAGTTCCTTCAGATGGAGAAGTAAACACATACTAGGTAACTTTCTACAATTATCCCTAAAAAAGTTTGTACTGGTGATCCATAATTATACTCATCCGATATGGAGAAAGACACTAAAGCCAACGCGCAAGTATAATTACATCACCTACAAACCAGTAATAGAGACCATAGGATTTATACTAAATAAATATCCTCTCCCACTTAGTTATTTAACAATGAGGGTTTTTCTACTAGTTGATATTATGTCCATGTTGTCCATTATTAATGTAGGCTTAGTTTTTCAAAAAATCCATCCACGCAATAATAAACATGCATAATCAGAAAAAGCAAAATGATAACAAATAAGAGAAAAATATCCAACTATAATGGTCATCTTTCCTGCTCCGTCCTAAACTATCTGAATCCAAAATCTAGCTCTGCGCAGATTTATTCGGGGTTCGACCTGCCCGGTCAGGTCACGGGGTTCGGGGCAGCGCCCTATTTTTTTAAAATAAAGGTTTTAGTTGTCAATTCCTTCATCGAAAATCATCTGTCTGCCTCTGGACTGCTTAAAACCAGCATCTCGTCCGGCGTCAGAAAACAGCCACCACCACCATCACGATTGATCAAAAATAATTAAAATTATATCAATCCTATGCCTCCCGAAAGAGTTCACACATAATCTAGATTGAAAAATTCAAATAATAAGCATGATCAACCCTCGTGATTTTAATTACATCCACATCAACAACAACATCTACTATATGTCCGTGGTTTAAACAATACAATCAAAAACATGCATTGGACCATAATAGTTGGATCTAAGATGTCTGTAAAATCGAGTTAGAACAGATCTACATCTACCGACTATTACACAGCGCAGGTTTTATTCGACAACATGGACGTATCAATCAATACGCAGATCCAAAGTGGCTATGATACCAATTGATGGAACTGGGGATTCCCATGACCCTTACTTTGGTGTGCGTATTGATCGATAGAAAGTTAAACAGATTTAATACGTGTTCTAACCCTTCAAAGGCGAAAACTAGGGTTCACGAATTATACCTGCGGCGGAAAGAAGACAAGTAATTCCTGGCAATCTTGAGCGGATGACCCCAAGATCTTCTGCACATATTCCTTCCTCGACTTGGACGTCGTGTGGGCGACGATCTCCTAACTTTTTCTTCTCCTTGGCAGCCCTCTCTTTCTCTCCTTACGTGAATTATAAATTTTGAGAAAGCTTCAAATTTTTTATCAATCATCTGGCAGCCAGAGAATAGAGGATATATATAGGCTACGGCGGGGACCATGAGGAAAAATTAGGGTTAGGCCTCCTAACGGATCTGGATATCCCGTGTTCAGCCCGAACACACAATCCAGGCCCATTAACAATAGCTCGGTCCACTAATGAGCTATTGTTGTACTACCTCCCTAATCCCAAATTATGTTTGTGGGCTCCTTTTATTATATGCTCGTTTGGCTCCCCATGTTAAAATATCGTATGTTCGTTGATCAAATTAAGTTACTGACAACTATATTGATTCGACATCTTTTATCCTTAAGTAGTACCGCTCAACTTTATTTGTCATGTCGGATATAATCTACCTGCAGGGTTTACATAATAATCCTTATGAGCTCCTTAGGGGGACATCATCAACCCGATGTATCAGGACATGGATTCTATCTATAATCAACAGCCCATCATACATACAATGTTATTACCCAATTCATAGAGGTTGTTGATCCATAATGAATATCACTCTTTCATGAGTCAAAGTAATACACACTACATATACATGTCTGTTATTATATCCAGATTAAGAGCACAAGCATCCATAATAACAGAGGTGTTTGTTCTTTTATGTAGTCAGTACAAAGAGAACAACCTCAAGTGGCCCTGTTCAATACACACAAAGTATACTAGTGTAAACCTATAGTCAAGATAGACTAATACCAGATTACACTACAACCTTTCCAATAAATTGTCCAAGTCCATCTAGGTTGTGAACTATTTATATACTCCATAGGGAACTGATAATATGATCTTCTGTGTGACACCATACACCATATTATCTATAATATAGAATATCAGAAATTTGTATTAATACTTGCAACAAATACGATATGCAAACATTTGTCTATATGATTCTCATTCAAAATTTAAGGAAATAAGGTTACTACAAAAGTGATACTTTTAGTATATAATCCTAACAGACCCATGATATAATGTCGCATTTTCTGAATAGCGAACATTAGGGCTAAATATTCTTTTTCCACCGGACTATATCGATGTTCGACACCGATCATCATGCGACTGAGGTAATAGATAGCTTTTTTGTGACCTTTTTTGTTCTTCTGGGATAGTAAAGCTCCCAAAGAATGATCCATTGCACGGACATACATCAGAAAAGATATTCCTGAGACTGGAGTTACTAAAACTGGAGGATTCATCAAATATCGCTTTATGTCTTTAAATGCTTGTTGATATTCTTCAGTCCAAATGAAAGATACACCTTTCTTCATGAGCTGAGTGAACGGTCTGCAGCATCCAGAGAGATTTGAAATAAATCACCTGATATACGCAAGCCGTCGCTGGAATACTCATAGCTCTTTTAGGTTGCGTGGAGGATGCATCTCTTGAATGGCTTTGATCTTCTCGGTCAACGTATATACCCTTAGAGGTAATAACGAATCCGAGAAATTTGCCACTAGAGACTCCCAGGAATGACTTGGTGGAATTCATCTTGAGTTGATGCCGGCGTATTAGATCGAAGATAGTTCTCAAATCTTGGATATGATCTTCTTTTAGACGACTTTTGATAGCAATATCGTCGACATAGCATTTGACTGTCTTTCACAAATGATTACGGAAGATAGTATTCATAGCCCGCTGATAAGTTATACCAGCATTTTTATGATCAAATGGCATGATAATGTAGCAATAGACTCGAATGGCATGACAATGTCGCAATAGACTCGCAGAGTAGTACGAAAAGATGTATGTTTCTCATCTTCTGGATACATCTTAATTTGATTGTATCATGAGAATCTATCCATAAAAGACATTCATTCGAATCCGTAAGTATTGTCAATCATGACATCAGTGATCGGAAGAGGAAACTCATCTTTGGGGTAAGCATCGTTGAGGTCTCTAAAGTCAATATAGACTCGAACCTTTCCTATTTTCTTCATAACTGGGACAACATTAACCACCTAGTCAGGATGTTGTTCTTCTCTGATAAAACCACAGATGATAAGCTTCTTGTCTTCAGTTTCTATGGCATCCATCATGTCAGGTCGAAATCGTCATTGTTGTTGTTTAATTAGCCTCGTATTTGGTAGGATGTTGAGTTTGTGGGTAGTGATCTGAGGATCTAATCCTGATATATCTTCATAGCTCCAGGCAAATACGTCAATGTATTCCTTAATGAGCTGAATTAGTTCATGTTTATCAGCTTTAGGAAGGCTTTTGCTGATGAAGATTGGCCTTGGAGAAGCTTTATTTTTGACATCGACCTGGACCAACTAATCTTCGTTAGGTGGTTCGCGTTGCTCAAAGCAGAATATTGTCTATTCTTTGTGCCCAAGGATCTGACTCATGAGCTTCATTACAATTGTCATTGTCTTCTGAGAACTTGGCGGTCGCCATATTAGAAGATAGAGTCACTCGATGGACGTGCCCTGCACTAGTGTCAGAATCCCATGAAAAGAATAAGAAGAGTTAGATCGCTCTTCTTTGTCGGATTTGGAGGCATCTGGAGTCGAAATCGGTGAGGTATAACCCAATCCAGGCTTTATTTTGCTGTAGTATTGCAGTTACTTTCCTTTTGGAGCGGGGATACGAATATGAGTTCGTCTTCCTCTACAGCCATTGAGACCGACTTTAAAATTGTAGCCTATCTTTTGAATGATATCTTTTGACTGTTGACTATAACAACGTAGTTGGAGCCGCCCATTATCGTCATTTTCTTTCTCGTTATCGGGCATAGTCTTCTGCTCTGTTCTTTTACTAAAAAGTATAGAAAGTTCATCTTTCTTCTTTGAAGGAAATAAGAAGAAGGAATCTTACACTGGTTCGAGTGATACTTCATCCTGGATAGGTCGAACTGCTCCTATTGTAAGTGGTTTGAAGTTATCTATCATTTTTAAGTACCATCGAGTATAATAAAGACATTCGTATACTGCAAAGGAGATGCTACTTTATTGATTTGTACATCATCATTTATAACAGGGTTCTTGGCCTTAGCTGAAGGCTTAGTAAGGTTGATAACTAGAGGAAAAGAAGGAAAGGGAGAAGGAGAAGGCTTGCTACGACAAATATCGATAATAAGAGGCTCAGAAGAAGTGAGCTCCCTCTGTTCCTTCTTTTCAATAGGAAGAGGTTTAGCATGAGAAGAAAGATGAATGATTAACGTCTGAGAGGACGAAGGACGAGAAGTACGTCCTTTGACCGGAATCACAAGAACATCATCTGGGGTATCCCTCTGATCTTCCTCAGTATCCATGGCCAGTACAACTTTCATGAATTTCTCCTTGTACATTCGAGAATCATTACAATATACTTCGATACCCCGGAAGGGGTTAAGATCAGCCACCTCCTTTTAGACCTCTCCATTGACGTTCACATACTTGAAGCATTGATAAAGAGTTGATGGCACGATATTGTGTTCATGCAGAAATGGTCTTCCCAACAAAGTATTATAGGAGCCGTGATTTTCGATCACATAAAAGAAGACCTTTGTACGAAGATTATCGATTTGGACTTTCAAGCAAATCTTCCCCAGGGGTTCACTTCTACCAGAATTAAATACAGGATTGTAGTGATGGTTGTGGAAAGATTATGAACCGAGATCTTCAGTGCATCTAGTAGAGTCTTCGGCATGATACTAAGTGCAGACCCAGGATCAATCAGGATGCGATCTACTTTTATTGTATCGACATATCCCGTGAAATAGAGAGGCCGATCATGTTGATTATCTTCCAGCAGCATATCATCTTGTGCAAAGGTGATGTTGGGCATCAACTCCATCATAATATGATAATGAAAACAGGTCACAGGCTCCTCTTTTGCCTTTTTAAGGAGTGTTAGACAAGTGTCGGTTTGCATCAAAGCTCCACTCAATATTTTTCGAGTCTTCCTAGAGAGACGCATGAGCTCAAAGATTGATATCCTTGCTGGAGTATTAGCCAGTTGAGCCAATATATCAAAGTTATAAGGCTTCTCAAGTCCAAGAGGTGGAGTCTTCTTTAATACTTTATCGAAACGAATAGGCTATTTTCCCTTGTCGGTCGTCGTCGGTTTGGTAGGAGTTGGTTCTACTGGAGGCGATAAAGCCGATGGAACATTGACAGCGGGAAGAGATGATGTTGGAGGGGCTTTTGGAGCTGGAGTAGGGATCTCTTGATCTTCAAAATAATTTCTTAGGTAAAGTCTCCCAGACCTGGTACCAGTCAAGGCTTCCTCTTCCGATACATGTTTGAAGGACACCATGTTGCAGTTCTTTGTCCGAGTCTTGCTTTTGGAAGACTTTATTTGACAAGATGACAAGTTTGTCCAAAACCCTAGGCCAACACGAGATTGATTGTGTTGGAGACATAGAGAAAGAGGTATAGGAGACCCTTTTCCGTCATTCAAGCCAGGGGCTTTCTGCAGATCATACCCCATCTTTGTCATTAATTCACGAGACTGTTTACTATATAGATAGAAGGCTGGTTGGTAATTGGCCTCTGGCTTCGGTAGCGTCATCTCAAAAGAAGAAGAATTTGCCGCCGAGATGAAGGTTACAGTTAAATGTGGAAGATGGTGATCACCCAATGAAGTCATGTGACATGACTTGTATTCGGTTGCTTTCTTAGATTTTGTAGACGAAGCAGGTGTCTCAAAGTTGGCCACCAAGTTGGGATAGATCCACATGATTTTTCTCTTTATCAGTTGTCAGAGGAACAAGACCATCACTTCGTGCGGGTGGAAGATTGACAATCTCCAAAGTAGCTTTCGGGATATGAATGACTCCATCCTGAAAAAATTGAGCAGGAAAGTCGCCAAACTGTAGAGAGACGATGTTAGCAGTCACAATCATCTCGTCGTGCTGAAGAGCGATTGCGTCGGCTTTAATCATCTCTTGAATCTTCCCTTTGAGCACATAACATGCTCGAGTCGGGTGTCCAATGAACCTGTGATACACACAATATTTAGGATGATCAGTTTTACCTACTTCCTCTGGGTGCTTTGCGTCTGGCAGCTGAAGTTTATTGCTTTTGATCAAGCAATCGAAGATGCTAATGATATCATCCTCGTCGAAGGATTATTCTTCCTTCGGATGCGGTACCCTCGGTGATGGTGCTGCCATAGTAGGTGTTTACTGATTATGTTGACGGCTAGAGTTTCTTTGTCTTTAACATTGATGACCAGAGTCTCTTTGCCTTTGCGGTTATTCTGACGGCCACCGCTGTTGGATGCAGCCTGTTCATCTCTGTCGAGGTTAGGCATCTAGATGCCTAATTGCTTGAACTTGTCAGCACTTTCTTCCGCTGCCTGGGCATTTACTATAAATGAAGGCCAATCCTAAAACTGTGTAGACCCAGTCCACATGCTGATTATAGACAACAAGTTTGATTTGCATGTGTCTATAGTCAGAGCATTTGGAGTTCCCAGAGGCATTTTGAGTGCCTCACGATGGAATCGTTCAATAAAACGTTCAGTAGTTTTATTGTGCCGTTGTTTGATTTTGATGAGGGCTGACATAGTCATGTCATTTGTTCCCTCATAAAATTGTTCCAAGAATATTTGTTTGAAACCAACAAAGAAGTTATGCAACCGTCTGGCAAACTACGATACCAGTCATAAGCTGTACCAGCTAAACATCCAATAAATACCCTAATGAGTAGAGCATCGTTTGGCTGAAGTTGATTAGTCATTACCTCGAAGTGGTTGAGGTACTAGCTTGGGGATGTACTGCCATCAAACAGCATAATGGTAGAAGGTTTGTATTTGGATGGAAACTGGACTTCTTTCCACTCTATGGGATAAGGTTGTTTGATCCAAGCTTCTGTAAGCCGTCCTTCTGTTTGAAGGCTTCGAATTGAGTATGCAAAATATTTACGGCCTCATTAGCGTCTCCCGATGCTTGGGGAGCAGTGGACTGATTTGGTGTGTTAGGAGGAGGGACTGCATGATATGCACCACCTCCAGCACCAAAAAGACTTGGAGTCGTAGCATTGTGAGGAGATTGTACCCCTAACTAGCATTGGTGGGAGCAGATGTCGCTACATGTTCTTGTCCTTGGGTTGTAAATAGATTCGCAACCGGCGGACCAGTGTTTTGTGCCACGATTATAGCATGCATGCTTGCCATCATTTCAGTTATGTTTTTCAAGTTAGCCTCTAAAGAGGTAATTCTTTGCTCCTGACTGTCGGAGCTAGATGCATCTTGTTCTTCGTTAATGACATAGGCAGTTACTTCTCTGGCCAATGAAGAAGAACTGTTGGAAAAGATGGTCTGTTCGAAGCTTTTACTGTCGGCATCAAAGTCATACAAGGGACTACCCCCAAGACAAGGGATAGGAAGATCCCTTTGACTGAAAGAATCTTGGTCAGAATTAGGAAGATTTTTTTGACCGATTATTTCTCGGTTTCTTGATCTGGTATGTTGGTAAACTCCTTCGTCGGAGTCACGGATTCGATCCAAGTATTATTGACTAGGGTCGCGAGATGCATTGTGTCTCGGACGTTTTCCACCCCCAGTACTTCGAGATGTCATATTGACTGAAGCGTACATCAATTCATCTTCACTCACTATCTCAGGTTCAGGAGTCTGAATGTAGTTCAAACGGTCGAAGACAGACTGCTTAGCTGACTGGCAGCAACATTTGATGACTACTTCATGGTGATGATTACAATGAGGTTCTTGTTATGGAACTACAGATGGACAAGATGGCCATATGATCTTCTATTTCTGTACAAGAAGTTCACGGAGATCGGTTACAATGACAGGATAAGGAGAAGTCGGAGGTATATATTCCTTGATGATATTGGAAATATGATTTCGGTTCTTGAGGTGTCCTGTACCCTGAGTGTACAAGGAGGTGCTGAGCTGATTGGCATTGGTAAGAGGGTCCTTGAATTCAGAAATCTTCTTATGGCGTAAGTTGGCTGTTAGCGCAGACTATTTATGACTTGCTGAAGTTGATCCTGATTGGCGTCTGTTGAGATAGGCGCGCAAGTCAGATAGGTGCGCCACTTGTGCGTCTATTTGAAAGACCATTAGCTTTTCTTGTTTGGGTCTCGAGATGCACAGGGTTGGCAGATCCTAACTTGAATTCATAGGAGTAGGCAGAATACCTTTTCGCTCTACGTACCCTATTTATGCGCGCTTGAAGTGGCACAACTGGATAGCAGAAAGTTCAATTTGAAAAGAACTTGCTTTCATGCCAGAGATTTGATTGTCTTTATCAAGATGAGTAGAGTTTCTGTCCAAAAGAGCTTTAGGACTGATTGGCGCAAGGGCACAATCAGGAGTGTTTTTCACCGAGTCAAGGACTGGAGAAGAATAAGGAAAGGCCAAAGGGCGCTTTCCTTTGTTCTGTGCCAGGGCAATAGTAGGTGTATTCCCAATGAAATTCATACTTGGGCGAGAAGAGGGAGTAGCTAAAAAGTGTTTTCCCTTGTTTTGCGCCAGGGTAGGAATAGGCACAGCTTGTGCAGAACGAGGAAAGGCCAAAGGGCACTTTTCTTTGTTCTGTCTAGTAGCCTCACTAGATAGATTCTTCTCTGAGTTCAGAACTGGAAAATAAGGAGTAGCTAAAAAGTGTTTCCCCTTGTTTTGTGCCAGAGAGACAGTAGACACAACTTATGCAGAAGCAGTGATTGGTGCTGTTGATGACTTGGGAATCCATACGACGCGTGCCTTGTACTTGGCAGGAATAGTGGCGCGCCTAGCATGCCAACACTGATCAGGGCTTCGTAGGATGTTTGGTCAACTTGCACGACCAAAGTCTTCTGCGTCTTGCCGATCGATGCGGTATTATATTGAGTTGTCACTTTCTCATCGGAGTAGAAAGTCGTCCCCAGCAGAGTCACCATTTTGTTTACAAAAATAAAAGTTTGATTACAAACTAAGAAAAGAAAGTACAATTAGTACACTTGAATTCTGGAGAAGTACAACTGTAAGAATCTAATCAGAAGACGATCACTTTATCCCTTGGACGATGTGATATTGAAGACACAAGCCTCTGGAGAATGTAGCAGTACTTTGTCAGTAGATTATGATCATTAGTCATGATTTAGAACTGATTTGAAACTCTATTTATAGATTTCTGAAATAACTGTTTCTGAGTTCCGTGCATATTGAGTTGCGTGCCACCTATCCAATTGTACGAACGGTTACTTGAACTGCTGGGGACGCATGGCATTCAGTGAGTGAGATACGCATGGTCGTGGGCAGTGTAGTGGACACGTTCTTCAAAATTAGTGGCATGCGCGCCACGTCATCTGGCTTCTGGAGAAAAATTGATCAGGTGGCGCCAACTTGCTAGGTGGCGCTAGGCACAACTTGATAAATGGCGCCTCTCTAACTCAGTCCTCTGTGCCGTAATAATTAATTTTCTTGGGCCACATGATAGCTTGCGCGAGCTAGCTGTCAGCATGCTGACAAAATCTTCTCGAGCGTCGCGTTGCTCGGGATTCGAAGAGATATTCTCTGACTGTTGTGCTATCAGTAATGATGGTAATCGTTACAGCTTCCCGAGGAGGCTTGCCCTGTGCACCTTGATGTAGGCGCAACCTGGGTCTCACGCAAGTTGGTGACTAGGCGCCACCTGATGCTGGCGCCTTCTTAAAAAATGGCGCCCATTTATTTTTGATCTTCTACAGACCCTTGGCCTGCCACATGAGTATTTCCCCTTCCTATTTATAGCAAGCATAGCCTCCTTCTTACCTCATTCATTACAAACTCTAACCCTAATTTGTGTTCTTCCCCAAATTGCCTCCAACATCCAAAATGGGTTCAAATTCCTCCAAATGAATTGCAATCTCTTTCCCTTGAAGAGAGAAAGCCTCTATTGTCCAGCTTGGGAGCATTTAGAGCAATTCGACCATTGGAGCTTGGTGGAGATCTAGATCTAGAAGTTTTTATTGAGAATCCATCTCTCAATTGGTAAGCGCCCTCTAAACCCTTCAAATTTCCATTTCTTTGATATAGATGCATTCATATAGGGTCCCTCCTGCATTAGCAAGAAGTTGGGTCAATTTAGGATTCGTTTGATGTGCGTATCACGAGAGTATCGGATACGCACACCAATTGTTCGATGAAATAACTCTTAGGGCTTTTAATGGTTAAACTTCAGATTTATGTACTGTTGTGGGTTTGTTTGGCCATGTTATATATATACTATGAATAGCTAGTGATGTTATAAGAGTTTGATAGATTATTATGGACTTGGGGTTTGATGTAAGACTAGTAGTTCTTGTGGATTCACTGTCCTGCTAACACCATGGCTTCAGTCTCTTGCAAATCCTTGTTTAATTATTCAAACTTCATTTATGCCTACACGTATGTTTAGACCAGCATTGGTTATTGCAGTCCAGGACATCCTCAATCCCTGTTTGGAAGGAGCATAAAACTTACAGTCATCTTGAGTGCAGGTCTTATGCATCCTCCACATTTCAGTCCCTGCATACTCCTTAGTCTAAGTTTAATCTGATCAGTCATCATAAGATGTCTACTTCATGTATTTCATCTTAGCCACACCCTCACGTTCACTGCATTCTCTGTATCAGTCCACACCTTGCATGGTCATTCATTGCATTGATGTATCAGTCAAATTATCCAGTCCACTCCCTCATATCATTATAATAGATCGAATTAACCATATATGCAAACTATTTGAGTATCTGTATATAGGTCCAGTAAGCATTTGAATTTACATCTTTTTACCTGTAAAGTTTGAATTAACCATTTTCCTTTGAGTCAACCTTAACCTATATATCCATCATATGGTATGAATCTTTAGCATATTGTATGATGTGTTCAGAGATGAGCATTCTTTTGTAGCCATCTGTCTTGTTCATTAGCTTGAGCACTCCTTGGATCAATAAGTTAATGTGTCCCTGTATGTTCAGACGAGAACATGTGTTCCCCATTACTTGTATTGCCTAGCCCAACTGTTGTTCCAGGTTTAATTGATTTTTTTGCCTCTGTTTGTAGTACATACCTGTTAACCCCTTAGTGTGTCAGCAATTTGTGAGATGATGTATCCTATACTAAGTGAGACATATGAGTTCAGTCCCATATTCTCTGTTATGTTCATTCTTCTTGAAACTTAATGATGCAGTTCATCCAAATAGCCCCTGCCCATACCCTTTTATATTTGTTCAGTCCAAATGTACCCTATTTTGTTCTGCTCCTACCTCTTAGTTCAGTCCCTTTTCACATATTTGTTCTGTCCCATCTCATCCTTGTTCAGTCCAAGATGTCCACTTCATCAACCCTTTACAGTGTGCAGATTAGATGAGAATTGTAGATGGTGTAAATTCTCATCAAGTATACTTTTACTTATAGGCAATTGTATCTGTTATATGGATATAACAGATATAAGAGGTAAGGAAGTTATATATATATATATGGGTGTGTTAGCTATATTAGATTAGTGTATAAATCCTATACTATAGTATCAGTCATAGGTTAAGTGGCTACTTGCATAAGTGGTGAGTGAGGGTGAGGTGTCATGTGAGGGATCCTGTTGAGCTCTGCAGTAGGGAAATAACCCCAATTGCAACTTACAGCAGGGCATTTGCCTAGATGACTTGTTGCCTTGTATTTGGTTGGCTTTGTTAGCAACAACTGCAATTTACCTTGACTTGTGTTGCAATACCCTGGTTCTGGTTGTGAGGAATATGAAAGGGGGCCATTGGCTATTGCTAGGACAGTGCTTACAGAGCACTTTGGGCAGCAGGATAGCTAGTATCAGTTAAAGATGCATGTTGTATGAGTGAGCCATTAGCTATTAGTTAGAATGGTGAGAGTATCAGAATGTAAGGAGATAGGGAAGACATGGTTTAATCTTGTATCTTGATATTTCTGTCCCTATTGAACTATAGTGCAGACACATTACATTTCAGTTATGAACTTCAGACCAACAATACATTGCCTATTGTCCTATCTTGAGTACATGTAAACTGATATTTGTATATATACATATATGTAGTTGGAAGGTTATAGATAATATACCTTATAGCTTAATGTAGGACACACACACACACACACACACACACACACACACACACACACATATATATATATATATATATAAAAAAAAAAAAAAATATATATATATATATATATATATATATATATATATATATATATATATATATATATATATATATATAATGTATATATTTTAGGTTATAGCTTATGAGTATACACATATTATAAGATTTAGATGTTGGTAGTGATAAAGGATGGACTAGTATCCTTGGTATACTAAGGGGACATGATATATGTAGGTTGAGGAACCTAGGATTTGAAATTAGACTTTAAGGCTGCATTAGCCTAGCACTAATAGTCCACTTAGCCAAAGGTCTTAGATTAGACTAGATGGACTAAGTTTGACCCAAGGTTGACAATTGACTAGGATTGACCTAGTGTTGACCTAGATCGACTGGCATTGACTCAGTTAACTTCCTTGACCTAGAAAAGGGCCTAGAATCATGTAGTTAACTCATTAGATTCACTCATTACTCTAGAACATCAAATAACCATGTACATCTTATATATAGGTTTGTGTGACACCTCTTTGGACATCGATCCTCATTTATTGCTCTGGACGACAGGCGAGTACATTCTCTGATAGTTCTTTCATTTATTTGATGATTACTGTGATTCAGTTCTAGTATAGTTCTATTTGATTCTCTGTCACAACACGTATTTGTATTCCTGTCACAACACGTATTGGTATTCCTGTCAGAACACGTATTGGTATTCTGGTTTTATTCACTCGTAATATATGTATTTGACTCGTCTAGCCTCTATTACTTGAACCACTCATAAGAACCATCTACTCGAAACACCTACAAGTACTAAATGTTCAAATCATATAAGAACCATCACTACAAGCAAGATAGCCATTGTTGCTGGACCCAGTGTGTGACGTGCCGTATTCAACAAGAACTACCATACAAGAAAGATAGCCATCGCCGCTTGGCCAAGCGTGCGATGTGCCGTATTACAAGAAAGATAGTCGTCGCCGCTTGGCCGAGCGTACGATGTGTCGTATTACAAGAAAGACAGCCATCACCGCTTGGTCGAGCGATCTGCCGTATTTACTCGTCTAAATAAGAAAGATAGTCGTCGTACGCTTGCCAAGCGTGCGGTGTGCCATATTTACCCGCTACTCGTTTACATAACAAGAACAGTATTTCAAAACACACTGGATTAAGTGTCTTGTACTAGAATCACATTGTCTCATATTTTACAGATTGGACTCGTATCACATTGTTATAGTTAGTTGTCTCTATTTATGGTCTTCATTACCATGCTCTCCTGATTCACTGTACTTACTTACCTTGCTCTAAACTGTCTATTTCATTACCTGTCTCATTGGGTCAATCATAAACTGACTCAATACTCCCTAGGTTACATTCACAAGAAAACAATTATATATATATATATATATATATATATATATATATATATATTCCCTAGGTTACATTCACAAGCAAACAATTATATATATATATATATATATATATATATATATATATTATATATATATATATATATTATATATATATATATATATATATATATATATATATATATAAAACCTTACTTGTGACAAGAGGTTTGTGTGGGTGTGTGTCGACAAGGGGCTATTGTGAGGGTTCAAAACTGAGAACA